>PVKE010037400.1:0-15917 GCA_004027555.1 Craseonycteris thonglongyai | reverse complement strand
GGGGCTGAGCTCTTCTAGATCCTTTATAGCTGTGCTGCTAGTGTCCTGGGCTGTGGAATCAGACATGATCCCAAGTGGCAGTTTCTGTGTGTCCCTGCTCTGTGGCTCTTAGGCTTCATAAACCCTTGCTGGTCAAGGGTGTGGTCTACTACATGCAACATCAGAGCACCTGGCACTTCTTAGAGACACAGGTTCTCAGGTTGCTTGCCACAGCTCCTGCAGAATCTTCATTGATCTAGCAACTTTAAAAAGTTAGGGTGAGCAGTCAAATCAAAATCTTATTCAGTAATATTTGGGGAACCTCTCTTACCATTTAAAAATCTAGATATAGACTCATTACATGATATATTCACTTATTTTATGATCAGGACTTCATAAAACAGATGCAGCAAGCCATTCTATTTTTATTAGATAACAAATGCCAGATAGTCTATGATTAAAAAAATTAGGGAGTTATTTTAAGAGGTTAAAAATGATGTCCCTTAAGAGAAAACTATGGCTCTTTTAGTCCCACACACCATGAACGTTGGCATATTTTCAAGATGAGCAACTCTGACTTTCTAGACCCTCCCCCAGCAAGCACAGGAAAAATAGTTTTGTCCAAGTAGTAAGAAGTGTCATCCCCTGCCCGGATCTGAGGTTCACAGCATCTAGAAATTCAGTCTTTTTGGATTAACTGCAAACACACCATTACCTAAAGGATTCAAGTCACATTTGTAATTTCTTGCTTAGGCTATAGAAGCCGGGCAAAGCCGGAGCAGTCCACTTCTCAAAAGGCCGGTGCGGACCCAAGCCGTGATCGACCAGTCTGACATGTACACCCATGTCCTGTCAGCATTCACAGAAAAGAAGGTAGGTAGGTGATGCCTTGTCAGCTGCTTCTAAAGATTCCCACAGATCTACTTGAAGGGAATTGAAAACAATAGAACTCATAATGTGATTCAAATAATTGAACTGTCTTTGTTCGGTAAGGACTTATGCTAACAGTCTGGCTTCTAATACTCGGGTGTAAACGTGATTATTGATGGGGGAGTTTCTGGGATTTGAGCAAAACCAGTGAAATAGAGCACTGGGCCAGTTTAATATGGAAAGAAGGGAGGCATAAGTGAGGAGTTACATGTAGCCACCTTTGCAACTCTGATGTTTCTAAGACCACTTTTGTTTTCTCCATAGGAAATGCCTCATAAATTTGTTATAGCTGTACTGATGGAATACATTCGCTCTCTTAATCAGTTTCAGATTCCAGTACAGGTACTTTATAATCAACATTGGTGGTCCCAAGTCAAGAAGAGCAGGGAATCTCTTTAAAAATCAGCACTGTCAATATCTTAACTAAGATGACTTATTTTATATGCTAAAAGGGTCTGCCTGCCTGCCTTAGAATTGACTTTCCTGACATTACCATGTTCTTAGTTAAAACAAATATCATATCAAGTGGGGTTCTTTCACCTGCATACTGAACCCACTTCTCTTAATAATGGAAATTTACTCATTAATTAGAATAGCTACAGTCCTCAACAAACCTAGCCTCGTGTCTTACATGGTTGAGTGATTTGGAAATGTCTTCCCTCCTGTTTTTGTCCTTAGCATTACTTACACGAGCTTGTCATCAAGACACTTGTCCAGCACAACCTCTTCTATATGCTGCATCAGTTCCTACAGTACCATGTCCTCAGTGACTCAAAGCCTTTGGTCTGTATCGCCCCATTTTTACTTCTGTTATTAAAAAGAAAAGTTTAACCTTCCAACGTGTCAAGCTTAATAGTCTGGGATTTTGTCTTTCAGGCTTGTCTGCTGTTATCCCTAGAAAGTTTTTATCCTCCTGCTCATCAGCTCTCTCTGGATATGTTGAAGGTAAATTGATACATCAGAGTTTTAAACTGCGTAAAACTCTTTTCCTGTTGATTGCATTTATCTGGATTTTTGTCTTTCTAGCGACTTTCGACAGCAAATGATGAAATAGTTGAAGTTCTCCTTTCCAAACACCAAGTATTAGCTGCCTTACGGTTTATCCGGGGCATTGGTGGCCATGACAACATTTCTGCACGGAAATTTTTAGATGCCGCAAAGCAGACTGAAGATAACATGCTTTTCTATACTATATTCCGTTTTTTTGAACAGCGTAACCAGCGTTTACGAGGGAACCCTAATTTCACACCAGGTGAGAATGTGGCAGCAGTGAAAAGGCCTGGGGCAACCACAGATAGATAGCAAGAGAATGCTGGCAGCTAGAGAGCTAGAAGCCTTTTGATAATAACTGAGTTAGGTTTTTTAAAAATAGAATGTCATAACAGCCCATGTAACCCTTAGCCCATTATTTGTAGTACAAGTGAATTCAGTATACTAATGGATCTATAGTATTGCCCTGGAATTTGAGGTATGTTTGGGGTAGATATTCAGGGCCCAATTCAGGCAATCTGAACAGCTTGTAACATATGACAGCTGTACTTGCTACATTCCTTTCTGAAAAATCAGAACAGGGCAGGAACCAACAGTGGCTAAGAGTTTTAAATGATAGGCTTATTTGTGTTTCACTTTAGACAAGGAGACATTGGAAAAAATCATTCTTATTTCTCAAGTTATGAAATCTAAGGCATCCTCTTAGGATGGGAAGAAAGGAACACAGAACTTTATTTCGGGTCTCCCAACTTTTTATAGCTTAGTGTACAATATAAGATGGCATTTAGTACCATGACAGGTTAGCTCCTCTTTACTTCTCTCTCAGAGAGGGGGTGATTTGTTAGGGATTATAAAAGTCCCTGCCAGTTCTGCAATGGCATCAGCTGTGTAAATAGGACAACTCATTAGGGAAACAGTATTTTATGAAAGAAAATTAAGTTAAAACCCAGTGTACACATCTGTGAGCTGCAGTATTCATTCACTTATTTTCCTGTCTTTGTGCCACATCTAATGGATTAAATCTGTTTTCTTTATAGGAGAACACTGTGAAGAACATGTTGCTTTTTTCAAACAGGTTTTTGGAGACCAAGCTCTAATGAGGCCTACAACCTTGTGAAATCACTCACTAGTTTTTTATAAATAAAAATGTGTACAAAGTTAATTTATTACATTAATAAAGCTCTTTAAACTACAAAAATGTTATAATAAAGTATATCAGCAACATCCTCAAATATTACTAAAAATATGGTATAGAACTTGTGTGATGGCTTAGTCCTCTCAAAAAAGGGGAAACATTGCATTGATTGGCTTTTAAAAAGTGTCAGCAGATCACATTTACAGCAATCCTAGTGTCAACCGTCTGCTTGCTGAAGAATTCGGTTTCATTCCTGGAAAACTGGGAGATGCTTTAGTATCCTGGGGTTGCTGTCAGATTGCATTCCTGAGTTTAAAAGCACTGTGGTCCAAACTGCCAGTGTTAAAATTGCCTGAAGTCTGGTAACATCCAGTGTTCAACTTAGGCTTGTCAGTGTAGCTCCTGTCCAGTGGTGAACTGACTGACCCACAGACACAGTCCAAAGTTCCCAAACCCTGTCAAAGGGTTAGAAATTTAGGAGCTGTTCTCTCTCTGTACCTCTGTATCGCTCTTGAGTGGCCAAGCTTTTGGCTTTATTTATTGATGGTCCTGTAAGGAATAAAAATAACGTTTGCATCATTTCAGGAGAAAAGAGGATAGTTTGTACTGTAACAGAACTACCTTTTCTATCCCCCCCAGAAGTTGGCAAAAAAACCCAAACCCCTCATTTTCTCCATCTATTATATTTCAATGCTTCAATTAAGTTACAAAACTAAATTAAAACTATAAATCAAGCAAATTAGTCCTGGTCTTATAACCACAAGTCATTATGGAAGTAGAAGTGGCCCAAAAAAAGATAATTAGTCTAAAAGTAAGATGAGTAGCAGAGGCAGTGTTCTGTCAGAACAGTGAATCGAGGGGAATAAGCTATTTTACAGCACTACTGGGTTGTGACTAGCCTGTCTAGTCATTCTGGGCCATTCATCTCAGCAGGGAGAAGCCACCTGGACTGCTGACATTCAAACTCATTCATAATCTGACATCAGGACCTTTTGTTCAGCACACAAGTCAGGTCTCCAGAAAAAAATGTTAGCAGTTTGCTAATGAATTGGTTTGAACAATCATGAAGCCCGATAGCATTGTTTTCTCGTAGAAATATCTTTACTCGGTACTATTTATCAAATGACCATTTAGCACAAGTTCAAATGCTTCAAAAGGATATTTCAAGCATAATTCTTTAGAAACATGCTTCCACCATCCCTCTTGCTTAAAAATTAGAACACTTACCTATATAACTGAGTAAGACAGGGAGGAATATTAATCCATGAGTGGCTCCCAATAAGACCATAGCTAAATACATCCTGAAGTAAAATATCTGGAAAATTTGAGATTTGGCAAAGGCTAACACCACAATCCCTCCAAATTTTGTAAGTGTGATTCCACTGAATACCTAAAAGATAATAGAAACCACTGTCAACCTACTATACTTGAACATGTCCTAATACCAGGATGTTTTAGTAGTCAAGGTCAAGTCATAGGGGACTGAACCATAGCTTTCAGAGTTACTGATAAGGACCATTATGTTCTACCTAAAATAGTTTTAATTGTTGCAAATGAGCCTGAAACAAACAAAAAAGGTTTTATAAGGGTAAAAGCTATGCATTCTGCATACACACTATTTTTTCTCTAAACTGAGATCACTTATTTTTTTATATTTTCATATCAAACTATTTTAAGTATCTAAAAATTGTTATAAAGCAAAGATTTAGTTCTTGATCTGTAGTGGTATTTTTTTTAGTGGCAAAGTCATTGGTTGATGGGGTAAACCAGGATACAGAGTTGCACCACGACAATTCTCCAGACACCAAGTACAAACTGCCTACTGCATTCTGCATGACTGCCCTTTGCTTTTTCAACACACATGGTTCGCCTGTGTTGTAAATGGAAAAGGCTTCTGGCTCTCCAATCCAACTTCTCTGCTCTCTTCCTGCTTTAGTCATACTGCTGCCTACAACAGGATTCACCAATAGGAACAGTGCTAAAGAATTTTAGGATATAGCTATTTCATTAATTGCCTGAAAACCTGTCATACTTAGGAGCTGCTGTTAAGTAAAGGATCCAAACTGTTTTCTCTACTGAATTTTAAAGTTCATTTTGAGAAACGCTTGCTAAGCTGGGTACTTTGCATTGAAACTTCTGCCCAAGTTACTTACAGAACTGCCCATGTGAGAGAGTGCCTCTTCTGCCCGTTCCACACGGCTTCCCTTTGCACTGACTGTGAACGCTCTCGTTATGTGGCTGCAGAACTCCACGGAGATGCCACAGCTCTGAAATAAAATGCTTCCTTTACAATTGGTCTTTTCTTTGCAAATCATATGCAGCCACCCCTTTTCCAGGATCTGTGGTTACCAGGGCACCCTGGTGGTAGAGGCACCTTCAGAATCCTCTTTGGCATATACTATAAAGCTCCCATACCACCACCGTAAATGCACCAAGAACTTGTAGAACCCTCTGGGCACAACACCCAATTCTGCAGATAATACAGCATATTTGCCTTCATTCTGAGACGCTGAAACTTCTTGTGGTTAACCCTCACCATCCACTGAACCAGCACACTGTCATTGTTTAGTTGGGCCTCACTGCCACTCCATCTGAAGTAGCGTTCATATCTGAAGTACAGATACACTGATTCTACTTTAACACTTCCTTGAATGCTCACATATTCAAGACTATTAAAAAGCACCTAGCAAGTGCATGGGAAGCAAAAGGTACAGGTCACACAATTCCATCAGGGATGGGGCATTTTGTTCTTTTTAAGATTTTATTGTTTTGAGAGACAGAGAAAGAGAGAGAGAGAGAGCCCAGAGTAGTCTCCATAGTTGTACATCATTAGTTGTGACACAGTTTCACTCCACACAGGTGGATATGGGGCCACGTGTGGTAGGAACTGAACTGCCCTCCACCCCCACATAAGAGGCAAGAACCTTCATTGCCATCCTAGCGGTTACCAGCTGCACTGCAGCTGGGGCCGGGATTCAAACCCTGGACCTCAAGGTTGCAAGGCAAGTGCTCAACCTGCTGAACTATCCTAGCATCCCCAGGGGGCATTTTTTCTAAAGAAAATGTGAACATCTTGCCATCAGTAAGCTAAATGTTTTTGCAAATGCTTAAGAATAATTAAGACAATACCAAGTCAAGACCACGAAATCACATTTTCATTGTTATATGTACATCCAGTCTCAACTCTCCATGTATATGAAGAACAAGAGCTGGGCTTGGTCTTTTACCCCAGTACATACCGTATTTTCCAACGTATAAGACGACCGGGCGTATAAGACGACCCCCTAATTTTACAGTTAAAACATAGGTTTAGGCCTATATTCGCTGTATAAGACTACCCCCCACTTCCAAGGCTGTAGTCTTATACAGCAAATATAGGCCTAAACCTATGTTTTAACTGTAAAATTAGGGGGTCGTCTTATACACCGGAAAATACGGTAATTCATATACGTGACACAGGAGCTAGGAACAAGCTGAGTGGACCAGGACTCACCATAACCAAGTTGACCAAGGAAACTGCATTCAGACTGATGCCCCACAGCCACATGACGCCAAACATGTTGACCAAGATCATGGCGATTGTGACACACATAATCACTGCAGACCACAGCTCACAGCCCAGGAGAACCACAGTCACCAAAAAGATCGCTCCCAGGGACACACAGAGGTTAAAGATTGTGTCATCAATAATAGTCAGGTACTGTTCGTAAAAGACATAAAACACACTAGAGAGAAGGGGGAAAATTTCATTAGAGTTTTTTCTCTCTTCTGGAAGCTCCACTTTTCATACTGCCAATAATGCAAAACTGTGAAAGTACTTTTGGAGATATGACTTGCAGAAAACCTTCCTGTTTTTTGCAAGACTCATCTATAGTAATTCAACTGGAACTCTCAACTGACACTCAAAGAAGGGCTTAATTATCTAAAATGTGTATTTTACATAAAGCTTTTGTGTATAATCCCAGTCTCTTCTACTCAGGCATTTACAAAGACTATCTCATGGTATTTTGAAAAACCAAGTCCTGATCTGAGAATTACTTTAGGCCACATTAGGTCTGCTTGGGGCCTGAGAATTTTTTTTTTCTTTCTGCAAAGTTAACCAGCTCTTCCAAGGAATTAGGATGCCCATTCTGAGAACTTCTCCCAAAGATAAAATAAGTGGTTCCCCTGCCAGGAACAGATCAAGATTCCTTTAAGCAAGATCATAAGGGTGAGGGGAAAACACAAAACAAAAACCCTACTTAATTCTTCTACTTTTCTATATTTTCCAAATTCAGAATTTTATATTAAGGAAAAGCCCAGTAAGCAAAAAGAAAAAGCTCCATAAAGGCACTGTCCCAAGTAATCAGCAGTCAGGGATACCCACCAGTTACTGTCTAGGAATGTCCACTGGCCCCACTCTATGAAGCCAGGTTTCTAGATAACCCTCCTCCTGCCCCTCTGGGTGCTATTTTGCAGTGGTCTTTCAGAGTATGAGACAAAGTTTTGTGTCTCTAGCATTCAAACTAGGCAGGTGCTCCAGTTTCTGGCCCTCCCCGCCCAGGTGCCATCTCTCTAGACACACTTGGCCTGTGCTCACATTGGAGGTGTAGAATGAAAGCCAAGCATCCTACCGAGGGTGTGGGATGTGGGATTTTTCCCCAGGACACCCTCCTCTGTACAATACACACTTACCTGTATGGGAACACATGGTGATTACTTCCTTCCTGGTTCATGGTTTTGGTGATGTTACCAGCAATGAGACGAGCTTTTTTCAGGGCATCAATAAAGTCAGCAGAGGTCTGTAGCACAGTGTGGTAGGTCATAAAGTATGTGGCTCCAACACCAGTGTCATTGCCAAGTATGTTAACTGCAGACCTATACGCAGCATGTCCCCTAAGAGAAGACTGAGTGGTGTAAGGAAGACCATGCCTTGCAAAAACTTGCAGAATCTGAGCACTCAAGGCTAAGTGAAATCATCTGACACTGGGCTCAGAGGTCAGACCTAGCTCTAAATTTCAGAGATAGGGAAGGCTCTCCAAAAAGGAACAACAAATGTTTTAGCTTATTTTCTCCCACACTGGCTTTTCCTTACTACCTTGGGTTTCTTTGGTGCATAACTGCTATTGCTTCTATATTCAGTTCTGTTTGCAATCCAATGTATTTACATGTGATTTGCTCAGCAATGTTGAGTAAGAGCCCTGAAGTAAGACAGACGTGAGATGGGCCTCAGCCCTAGCATATATTAGCCATAGAACCCTGTGTTATGTTACTAAATTTGGGCTGCAGTGTCATCTTACGCAATTGGGTATACTACCACCTACTCTCACTGCTACGTGATGTAAACGTAAAAGGCTCCCTGATAGTGGTGGCTATTGTCTTCAAGGAAAGTGAACTCACTCAGGACTTGTTTTATGTAGGCCAAAGCATTCAGTCTGAAAGCCAACAAAGCTATAAGACTCATTTCTGTTTTATTTTTAAGGACTGTTTTTCCAGAGTACCTAGTATAGGTCTCAAAACACAGGCATGACATATATGACTAATATATGCTGGGACTCTAGTCAAATTATTTATTTTGAAAAACAGGGATGTCCAGGGAGATCAACTAAAATGGCCGTGTAAGGGGTGCTCCTAGAAAACTCCCATGGAGGTTGCAACAAATTTAACAACTATAATTCAATGAAGGATTCCCCACACAGCACACAAACACAGCTGAAAGACCCACTTATCACATCAAAGTACCTGCAGGTGGGCAAAGAGGGGCAAACTGAGGAGGGAAGGGAGAGTACAGAGACATGGGCCTGAGAATTCTGTGGATGGGTGAGGGAGGCTGCGGCAGGTGAGCATTCTGGACCTCACACATTCCTCAGGACAGAGAAAAGAAGGCGTAGAGGCAGGAGCTATGAGATGCCGCAACCAGACCTCACTTTGGCCCAAGGAGTTGTTGAGGTGGGTTCTGAGAGAAGCCACTGCCCAACTTCATTCTAGTTCTTGAGAGGAGTGGGACAATAGGGGCAGGTGGTGAGAAGCCACAACCTGACCTCACTCAGGTATGGAAAAGAGGAGAGAAAAGGTTTTGCGTAAGCTTCTCCGTCCACAAGCAGTCCTGCTTAAGGGATCAGGATATAAAACAGGTGATCCCAACATTCAGGGCAAAGACCTCCGGTCAAACCAAATACAGAAAACTGTTAAGCCTGTACTGCCTCCACTGCCCTCAGTGGCAGGCAGAAAAAAAAGACACGGAGCCGGGTTGTCTTCCCCAACCTGACATTCCAGACTTCTGCACCCCCACCTCCTCCTCGTGTTAGCAGTGAGCCCCAGAAGAAACTGTAGCAGGAGTGTCAAGATACACAGCAGAGAAGACATCATCAAGATGGTGGTGTGAGAGGAGCGCTTGAAACCTCTACTGGAAAGACAACAATTTGAACAACTAAAATCCAACCAGAGAATCCCTAGGTAGCGCACAGCCTCAGCTGAGAGACCCAAGAAAATTCCTGTAGCTGGAGAAATGGAAGTGAACAGAAAGAAAGGAAGTCATGTGGAGACACGCTGCAGAGCACGACAAGGAAAACCTAATGACGACCCACAGGCTGACCTGAGTCCAGCGGAGGAGAGACTGACTGAGGTGGGGGCTGGGGGCGCAGGTCGAGGTGCAGAATGACTCTGGGCAGGTTGGAGGCCTGGAACGGACAGAGGCGGAGGCGTAGACAGCCAGAGTGCAGGATGGAGGGAAAAAGCGGACGTGGCTGACAGTGGCGAGAAGGTCCCGTGGGAGTGCAGGAGGCACAGCCAGGGTGCAGGGCAGGAGGCCAGAGTGAGGCACTAGCAGCAGCCAGAGATCCGTGCGGGTGATCAAAGTGAAGATCCAACTGCCGGTCCTTGAGTCAGGAGGCTGGAGCTGGGGGCCCGCGAAGCGTGAAGCTGGCAACTGGAGCCGGAGGCAGGTGTTTCAGTGGCTGGAGCATCGACATTGGGAGTGTGTTGGCAGTTGAGGTGCAGAGTGGCCCTCAGTGAGGTGGGGTCCCAATGAGAGCACTACATGGCCTTGGACATGGAGCCTGGCTGCTTCCCCTTGCTGTTTCCGAGGGCTCAGCCCATAGGCCTCAGCCATGCCAGGCCTTTGGTGGGCTGCTGCCAGGGAAACTGCCATTGCCCTGTGATGCAATCAGACCTGTGCCTTTTCCAACAAACCCCGACTTCACTCTTCCCCCTGAAGCCAGCAGAGGGAAGCCGCCATTACCCTGTGAAGCAAATAGACCTGTGCCTTTCTGAACAAGCCCTGCCCCCACCTGTTCGGCTGATGCCAGCAGAGAAATCTAGGTGTGGCAGCTTCTGACAGCAGTGGGATCTCAAGAGGCATAGAATACCATCGCCCACCACACCTTCCCAAAGAGGAGGCATACAGAGACCAGGGCAACTGAGTCAAAGAGAAGCCCATTTCCTAGGAAGTCTCCCACTGTGAGAAAATGAAATAAGTAAGAGGAAATATTATAAAACACTAACACCAGCTAGGAAGTAAAAGAAAGATACCTTCACACATCTACCAGGGGAAAAAGTCCTCATGAAACGAAATGCTCCAGCAGTGATGAATACCCCTTTGAACAAAGGAGCTCAGAAAGAAAGAGAAAAATCTCCAGAAAAGAAACATGAAGATATGGAATTATATGAGCTAAATGACAGGGAATTCAAGGTTACAATTATGAAAATACTCCAAGAGATAAGAGAAAACTGGCAGATAAACAGAAGGAGCTAAATGACCTCAGAAAGGAAATGGAGTCTATTAAAAAGGTGCAAATAGAAATTCTGGAGATGAACAACACAATAAAAGAAATAAAAAAAGAAACAGTTAGCATAGTAAGCAAAGCTGACCAGATGGAGGAAAGAATTAATAAAATTGAAGACAAAAATTTGGAAATGTCACAGAAGGAAGAAGAGAGAGACCTAAAAGCTAAAAGAAATGAAAGATATCTACAAGAACTATCTGACTCCATTAGAAAAAAATATATAAGAATAATAGGTATTCCAGAGGAAGCAGAGGATGAGATGGGCACAGAAAATTTCCTCAGAAAAATAGATGAGAACTTCCCAAATCTATGGCAAGAACTGGAAACTGAAATCCAAAAAGGAAACAGGATCCCTAGCTACTTGAATCCTAACAGACCCTCTCCAAGGCACATTATACTGAAGATGTCACAGGTCAAAAACAAAGAAAGAATCTACAAGGCAACCAGGACAAAGAACACCGTAACCTATAAAGGAAAGCCCATCAGACTATCATCAGATTTCTCAACAGAAACTCTACAAGCCAGAAGGGAATGGAACAAAGTATTCAAAATATTAAAGGAGAAATATTACCAGACAAGAATCCTATACCCAGCAAAGTTATCCTTTAGATATGGAGGAGGAATAAACACCTTTGCAGACATACAGAAACTGAAGAAATTCTCTGACACAAGGCCAGCATTTCAAGAAATACTGAAGGAGGTGATTGGACCTGAAACAAAAAGTAAAGTAAATAGGGATAAATGGGAACAACAAAAAGATAAAAAGGGACGGATGTAAAGTCTTGAGTTTCCAAAGAGAATGAAGATAAGAAACATCCTTAAGAAAAGGAACCACTGCATATATGCAACTTTCTTTTATATAAAGTTCATGGTAACCACTGAAAAAGAACTTAAAACTGGGACACATAAAAACAAAAGATGAGAATACAGAAAAAACTGTCATAAACATCATCAAACTAAAATAATCAATGGGAAGAAAAAAGCAAAGAAGCAATAAAAAAAAAGAGCTAACAGAAAACAAAAGATAAAATGGTTATAGGAAATCCTCATATATCAATCATCACCCTAAATGCAAATGGACTGAACTCACCAGTAAAAAGACACAGAGTAGCAAACTTGATTAATGAACAAAAGCCAACCTTATGCTGTCTACAAGACACACCTCAGCCACATGGACAAAAATAGACTCAAGGTGAAAGGGTGGAAAAAAAATACTCCAAGCAAACGGCACCCAGAGAAAAGCAGGTGTAGCCATACTTATATCTGACAAAGCAGACTTCAGAATGAAAAAGATCCTAAAAGACAAAGATGGACATTTCATAATGATAAAGGGGACAATACAACAAGAAGATATTACACTTATGAATATATATGCCCCAACCAAGAAGCACCAAAATTTACAAAGAAACTACTAATAGATCAAAAGGAGAAACTGACAAAAACACACTTATAGTAGGGGACTTAAACACCCCATTGACAGCCAAGGACAAATCGTCCAAACACAAAATAAACAAAGAAACATCAGCTTTAAATGATACATTACAGCAACTGGACATAATTGACATTTACAGGACACTTCATCCTAAAACACAGGACTACACATTCTTTTCCAGTGCACACGGAACGTTTTTAAGGATAGACCACATGCTGAAACACAAAGCTAGCCCCAGCAAATTTAAGAAGATTGAAACCATACCAAGTATATTCTCCAATTACAAAACTTTGATTGGAGGGGAAGCCGGGATGGCTCAGTGGGTTAAGCGCTCACTTTGCAGCGCCGGGGACCGAGGATCGAATCCCGGCCCCGGCCCGTGCGGAACCATATGCTGAACTGGGAGCTCCCCCAGTTCAGTTCTCTCTCTGTATCTGTGTATCTCTCTCTCTCTCTCTCTCTCTCTCTCTCTCTGTCAAAATGAATAAATAAATAAAATATTAAAAAAAAAAACAAAAAACTTTGATTGGAGATCAAATTGGAGATCAACTACACAAGAAAGCAGGAAATACCACATATACATGGAGATAAAACATGTTATTAAAAAATGACTAGATCAAAGAATAAATAAAAGAAGAGATTTAAAAATACATAGAAATAAATGACAATGAAAACACAACATACCAAAATTAATGGGATGAGGCAAATGCAGTAATAAAAGGGAAATTTATATCACTACAGGCCTTTCTCAAGAAACAAGAAAAATTACAAGTAAACAACCTAATATCACATCTTTAAGAACGAGAAAGAGAACAAAAAACACACAAAGCCAGGAGAAGGAAGGAAATAAAAAAATTAAAGCAGAACTAAATGAAATAGCGAATAAAAAAACAATAGAAAAAATTAATACAACAGAGAGCTGGTTCTTTGAAAAAATTAATAAAATTGACAAACCTCTGCCTAGACTCACCAAGGGAAAAAGAGAAAACATACAAATCATCCGAATTAGAAATGAAAGAGGGGAAAGTACAAGTTACCACAGAAACATAAAGGAACATACAAACATTCTATGAAGAACTGTATGCCACCAAACTTTGCAACCTAGAAGAAATGGACAAGTTCTTAGAAACATATAGTCTACCTAGACTGAATCAAGAAGAACTGGATAACCTAAACAAACCAATCAACGGTAAGGAAATGGAAACAATCATCCAATACCTTCCCAAAAGCAAGAGTACAGGACCAGATGGTCTCACTAAAGAGTTTCACCAGGCATTCAAAGAGGAACTAACACCTATCCTTCTCAAACTTTTCCAAAAAATTGAAGAAGAGGCAATACTTCCCAACTCATTCTATGAGGCCAACATTACCCTAATACCAAAGTCTGGCCAAGGACATCACAAAAAACGAAAACTGTAGACCAATATCTCTAATGAACACCAATGCAAAAATCCTAAACAAAATAATAGCAAATAGAATACAACAATGGATTAAAAAGATAATACATCACGATCAAGGAGGATTCATCCCAGGGGCACAAGGATGGTTCAACACATGCAAATCGATTAATATGATACACCATATAAACAAAATTAAAGATAAAAAACATATGATTATATCAATTGATGCAGAAAAAGCATTCAGTAAATTACAACACCCATTTATGATCAAAACACTTAATAAAATGGGTAGAGAAAGAAAATACCTCAACATACCGTATTTTCCGGCGTATAAGACGACCGGGCGTATAAGATGACCCCCTAATTTTACAGTTAAAACATAGGTTTAGGCCTATATTCGCTGTATAAGACTACAGCCTCGGAAGTGGGAGGTAGTCTTATACAGCAAATATAGGCCTAAACCTACGTTTTAACTGTAAAATTAGGGGGTCGTCTTATATGCCCGGTCATCTTATACGCCAGAAAATACGGAAATAAAGGCCATATATGACAAACCCTCAGCAAATGTCATACTGAATGGGGAAAAACTGAAACCTTTTCTTCTAAAATCAGGAACGAGACAGGGATGTTTCCTGTCACTACTGCTATTCAACATAGTGCTGGAAGTCCTAGCCAGAGAGCCATTAGCCAGGCAAAAAAATAAAAGGCATTCAAACTGGAAAAGAAGTTAAACTGTCACTTTTTGCAGACGGTATGATCCTTTATATAGAAAACTCCAAAGACTCCACCAGAAAATTGTTAGAAAGAATAAATGAATACAGTAAAGTTGCAGGATACAAAATCAATGTATAAAAATCCACAGCTTTTTTACACACAAACAATGAAACTTCAGAGAAAGAAATGAGAAAAATGATACCATTTGTGATCAAAACAAAAATAAAATACTTACGAATAAACTAAACAAAGAACGTGAAGGACTTATACACGGAAAACTATAAGACACTATTAAAAGAAACTGAAGAAGATACAAAGAAATGAAAGGATATTCCATGTTTATGGATTGGAAGAAGCAACATAGTTAAAAATGGCCATATTACCCAAAGCAATATACAGATTTAATGCAATTCCCATCAAAATCCCACAGACATTATTTCAAGAAATAGTTAAAAAATTATCAGATTCATATGGAACCACAAAAGGTCCTGAATCACCAAAGCAATCCTCTGGAAAAAAAAATAAGGCTGAAGGCATCACACTCCTTCACTTCAATCTATACTACAAAGTGTCAATTATCAAAACAGCTTGGTATTGGCAGACAAACAGACCAACGGAACAGAATCGAAAACCCAGAAATAAACCCACAAATATATGGACAGATTATTTTTGATAAAGGAGCAAAAAATATACAATGGGGAAAAGGAAGCCTCTTCAGTAAATGGTGCTGGGAAAATTGGAAAACCACATGCAAAAGGCTGAATGTAAACTGCGATCTCTCTCCATATACCAAAATTAACTCAAAATGGATTAAAGACCTCCAAATAAGAAAGAAAACAATAAATTGAATAGAAAAAAACATTGGCACTAAACTTACAGTCCTGGGGTTCAGGGAGGACTTTATGAACCTGACCTCAATGGCAAGGGAAGTAAAAGCACAAATAAATGAATGGGACTTTATCAAGCTAAAAAGCTTCTGTGCTGCAAAGGAAACCATCAACAAAGCAAAGAGGCAACCAACCAACTGGGAAAAAATATTTGCAAACAATGCCTCTGATAAGGGGCTAATATCAAAAATATACAAAGAACTTGTACAGCTCAACAATAAAAAAAACATGCAATCCAATTAAAAAATGGGCAGATGACCTTAACAGACACTTCCCTCATGAAGACATACATATGGCCAACAGATATATGAAAAAATGCTCCACTTCACTAGCAATTAGGGAGATGCAAATAAAAACCACAGTGAGATACCATCTCACACCTGTTAGAATGGCTATAATCAACAAGACAAGGGATAACAAGTGCTGGAGAGGCTGTGGAGAAAAAGGAATCCTCATACACTGCTGGTGGGAATGTAAAATGGTACAACTGTAGGACAGTAAGAAATTACTGAGGCCTTGATCAAAGCAGATGGGCCAGCCCACTGAAAGGATGTCTTATCAGGGAGTAATGAAATGTTCAAGGATGAAGGCTGTTGCTCTTAGCTAAGGTATGCAACTGTAAGGCTTAAACTCTGCATGACACCAATAGAATCGCGCACTCGGCACCCCTCCCCTCTGTTTGAATTG
>PVKE010037399.1:12500-15915 GCA_004027555.1 Craseonycteris thonglongyai | reverse complement strand
TACGGAATGCTGCTATCAAAAGTTGGGTCTGGAAATTTATTTTCTTCATGAGCCTATATCTCGAAAACTTAATAAGTGATTTAAAAAATAAAAAATAGTTTTGAACATATATTTTACTTATCTACCCATACCTCGCTGGAATGCACCTTATACTGAAACACAGTGTATAAACATAGTATGCATTTCACACCCCTTCTTTCCCCTTAGACGACGCCTATGACAACAAGTTGATCGTGATACACTTTTAAGATAAAAAGTAGATCTTATATAGAGAAATGTTGGCCACCCCTGATCTAGTAGATGTCAGATCATGATTACCAGCAGCCATCCATTTGTTCCACTCTTCTCTCATTAAAATCTTAAATTGCTTGTTGATGGAAACATCAAGAGGTTGCAACTGGCTGGTAAAACCTCCAGAAATTACAGCTAGATGAGTCTTCACTTCTTTGAAGCACTTTTTTGTTGGTGTGCTAATATGTGCTCTAAACCGGTCAAGCACTAATAAGGCAGGTTTTTCAGAAGTCCTCCAGGACGTTTGGACCACACCTTTTCAACCCATATTCTCATTCCATTTTCATCCATCCAACCTTTCTCACGTACATGTACAACTCCTTGCAGAATCACTTCTTTTGGAAATGTTTTCCTTTTGAAAATCAATATGGGTGGCAATTTGGTGCCATCGGCACAGCAGGACAACACAACTGTGTAATGGGTCTTCTCATGCCCTGAAGTTTTTACAGTGATGGTTTTGGCACCCTTCAGATCTACAGTACTATTAGATGGCACATCAAAGTTTAGCAGGACTTCATTCATATTCCCAATCTAGCCAATTTCAAAGCCATTTTTCTTCCTAGCATCAATAACAAATTTATGAAAGGACAGAACTTTAGATTCATATTCTTTTGGCATTTTTTGTGCAATTCTACCGGTAGTTTTGGTCCACATAGCAAGACCACATCGCCTCATAAATCTGTAGCACCATGATTGTGATCCTGTAAAATCCTAAATGTCTTTCTCTATAGAAATGCGTTTCGCTTCAAATATGATCATTTTTGTCAAGACAGAGAAGCCATTATTCCTGTGACGTATGATCCATTCTTTCATGCCCACCTCCAACTGTGGTCACTTTGCAGCATGCCCATGGAAAGTGTGCTTACTTTTACCTGCTTTTTGCAGCTGATCCTCCTGTTTCCTCCACTCCCTAAACATTTTTTCAGTTGGAGGAGGCCAAAAATGTCTCTCCGCTGCTCTGTTTCCATGCTCCTTAGCATATTTTACTACCTCTAGTTTAAAAGAAATTTTATATGCTAGCCTTTTCTGCTTTATCATCCTTGCACTGGTAGAATGAGGTACTGTAGTATTTTTCTGCAAGAAATGAAGGAACTGTCAGTATCATTTCTTCAGTGTTTACCATTGAGCACTAACCATTTGCATTGTCACTAAGCGCTGACCATTTGTGTTACCACTGAGCGCTGACCATTTGCGTTGTCACTTACTGCTGGCCTGCGCATTATCACTGACCAATAACCTGCACTAACCTGCACTGAGCATTGTCTTAAATCAATGAGAACAACAATCAGCCATATTAAAATTTATAACATATTTAAGACCTAAAAACAACACAAAAATGGACTTTGTGCATCATATGTACATCATAAATTAATAATTGATTCCAGTGACCTGACTTTGTACATCATAATTACAGTAATACCACTAAAGTTTAATATGGCAGGTGTTTTATCATATTTTTAATGCTCAAAGTGGAACATCATATGTATGGGGTAAATCAAGATTTAATGAGTGATAAAGTTTTTTGGTTTTTTTTAATGAATTGTGCCCCCTGCAGCCAGCATTCATAGTACCTCAGACAAGCCCAGCCATTGAATGGAGAGTAATGCGCATGCACACTGCTGTCCCCGTTTGTTTGTTTGTTTGTTTGTTTTTTGCAGTATTCGCTCCATAAGACGCACACACTTTTCCCTCCACTTTTTTGGGGGCGAAGTGCGTCTTATGGAGCTAAAAATACGGTAAATTTCTTGAGAGCTCACTAGTTTTTTCACTAGTGTTTCATTTTTCACTGTGTGGAGCAGCCTGGCTGAGTGAAGTTCTTCAGAATTACCCACTTTTGCCTGCCTCCCAACATGTTCTGTTTCTCCACCTGCCTCGCAAAATTCTGTAACACCAGTTTTGTAGCTAGGCAGGTGGAGGCTGGTGCTCTGCAGCCTCAAGCCCCCTGGGAAATGTAGTTTAAGCTGTGTTGGGCAGGGTTTCTTGACGCACAGGAGGCATACACAGATTATGTTAGACCAATGAGTTCTCAGAACTGGGGGAGGGTTTAACAAAGAAAAAATGGCATCCTCCTGTGGGCCATGTGTGAGACAAACTCTGCATTGGAACAAGGAGTTCCTTAGACCCTCACTCCTAAACTCCATAGTTCATCCATGCCCTGCGTGTCTCTGGTGACCACAGAGATGTCGGCCCTCTGCTGCATACACGGTGAGTGAAAAACAGTTGGGCTTGTGTGCACACTCTCAGGAAAGCATCTGGATTTCCAGCTGACTTCTGTCCCACTGATATAGACAGAATTCTCATTGATTTTCCCTGCCATATGTGACAAGATTTTTTCTCTATTGCACAGAGCTCCCTAGGCTGAAAAGCCCAGTGGGGAGCTAGCACCCCTTACTCTTCTATGGTAGCCTCTGCCCTCAAGGTGCCCCAACCAGAATTCTTTCATTCTCTGGTTTTGAGGTCAAACTGTTACCCATCTCTGCTTGTCCTACTCTTCTCAGCGAGGCTTTCCTTATATCCTTAGCTGTCGAGGTTCTGTTCAGCCAGCCCTCCAATGTTTACCAAGGTTGACTAGTCCCCTGCAAAATGATGTGAACTAGGGAGGCTGCAGACACAGCATACACCTAGCCTGCCATCTTCTGTACTGACCAATGGATTTTTTCCAAAAAGAGAAAAAACAATTCCACAAATCATATGGAACCATGAAAAACCATGAATAGCCATAACAATTTTGAGAAAGAATAACAAAGCAGGAGTCATCACACTTCCTGATTTCAATATATATTACAAAATTATACTAATGAAAACAGTATGGTACTAGCATACAATAAACAAAACAAACAAGCAACAAAACAACAACAACAATACACAATGAAACAGAATAGAGACCCTTACTAACATATACAGTAAACTGATCTTTGACAAAAAAAGGCCAAAAATAGACAACAGGGAAAGAACAGTCTCTGAAAAATAGTGCTGGAAAATTGTATATCCACATGTAAATGAATCTCACATTTTTTGTTAATAACAAAAAAATCAAATCAACAATTTTTTAAAAGATTTATTTTTATTGTTTTTGACAGCAAAATAGAGAGAGAGATACAGAGACAGAGAGAGAGAAAAGGGA
>PVKE010037399.1:0-10000 GCA_004027555.1 Craseonycteris thonglongyai | reverse complement strand
AGCACCAAGAACAAATTATTTCTCCAGTGGAGTCTTGATTCTATATTACCACTCACTGCTGTTTATTTCTCAAGCTTGACTATATTGCCTCTCACTGCTGATTATTCTGTGAGCTTTCTGAATAAAGCTCTAACAAATTGTATCACTGCCTAAGTCAAAATTAGCTTCTGTTGTTTGCAAATAACTCTAGGCACTAATCTATAATTTTTCAAATTTTTATGTAGAAAGTATAAGAAAAGTACTTGCTTTAATTATTTTATGAAGGAAGTAACAGCTAATGAACTACTCATCAACACAGGACTAGAAAAAACTAGCTCACATATATTACACTCCTCTCTCTGAGAGTAAGATTACCTCCTAGGCCCTACTATAGAAATTTGAAAAGAGTTTTGTGTAATATTCCACTACTAAAATATAAGTCATAAGTTATTTTTGTAAAGTAATTTATAAAGTTACTATACCAATATATTATATGTTAAATTATACATGTGGAAAAAAATTCCAATAGAACATCATCTCCATGAGACTAATGACTGAAAGTTTTTTGTTCACTGTTGTATCTTCAGGATCTAGAGAGTACCTCACCCAGAGTAAGCACTCAATAAATATTTTCTAAATGAACCAATCAATTAAAATTAATACTTGCATGATATACTTTATAATAGGCCTATGGCACAGGTAAGGTATATTTGTGTAATTTTGCAATTTATACATGAAAATTCCATAAAGGGATATTATTTTCCCAGGATCCTAACAAATTATAGCAGAATAATAAAGATGGTTTCTTTGTATCTGATACGTAAGATGTGGACTTGAGTCCTATACCTATAACTTTATAGCCTTAGGCAAGTTATTTGTAGGAGTGTTTATAAGATTAAATGAAGTAGATTACATAAAATGTTTAACAAATAATGCCAAACCAGAACTTGAATACATGTCTACTGACTCTAATTCCCTGCCAACTTTGAATAACACCAAAAAATTCATAGTACTTAAGGATATTTGGATATACCCAATTTGTTTTACATTATTTTGTAATAATTAAAAAAGAGGGTAGGAGAGAGTCTTTTATAAGAACCACCTATGATCAATAAAAATTAAAAAACAAATTTGATTTAGTACACTTAATTTGTATTTTTTTCTATGTTTCTCATTGTTTAAGTAAGGATTGTATTTTTAGTGTTTTAGTAAGTTCAATATTAAAAATAGATGACGATGGCTATAATCACTAGTCAAGTTAATGTATAGCAACAACCATTTATTTTATCTTACAATACTTAAAAATAAAGTAAAAATAATACAATTCTCTATGATAGCTATACTTGAAATATTTTGCTAAGTTTACAGTGGTTTTGATTGAATTAAACTCCTGAAGATAATTTGCATTCTGCTCAATAGTTCAACAAATGCATTTCTAATCAACATACTTATTAATTAGTAGCTTTGGATGTAAGAAACAGAAAACTCCAAATTATGGTGGCTTAAACACAAACAAAAATTACTGGCTCCCAAAACTAAAGACTCTAGGGCTAGGATTTCAGGCTTGCTTTGTTTAGGGCTCAGCCTCATTCCTCTGAAGTCTACTTACTTACCCCTCTTTTATGTGCCAATTCTTCACCCAAGCAGTTGTCTCTTATATTAGAAAAAATAGGAATAGCAATAGCCCAGGAGAAAGAGAATAGATAATGCATAATTATTTAAATGAAAAGAAAAAAAAAAAGAAGAAGCCCTGTACCTTATGCTCATTTAGGCAAATCCAAGTTAATCCCTATAACCAAGAAATTACTATGAACTGGCTAAAGTAACCCTACCAATCCCTGTGACAGGAGACATAAAGTTACTCTGGCTCAGAACAATCTGGTCCCACCTCTATATTAATGTGTTTGATTTATCCTACTCTTCAAAATGGTAAAAGGTGAAATGGATGTCAGGAATACAATAAGAATGTCCATTAAAATCTACCTCTGGATCAATAACATCAATATCACTTTCTTTCTCATACATACGGGTATACCTGCAAAATGAGCAATGTCTAGATGAAGCATATGCACCCCTCCTTCAAAAGGACAGAATCCAAAAACTCACCTAACACTGAATCTAAGGTCAAGTTCAGGATCCTTGGTAATTCATGGTTCAAGTAATCTGGACAAATATTGAATTGTTCATCCCCATCTACCCACCATATCTATAAATGTGGATAAAAAGCAAAGTGACTAGAAGAATACATAGTGTTCCCTGGACCAAAACACGTATCATACCCTGCCAAACTGGAATAGCTAGGACTTTCTGTCTTAGCAGAAGAGTAAGTTTCCTGCTCAGAGAACCCGAAAACTTTACACTGAGCTTCCTTGGAGATGCTCTGTTGTATACTGTTCTCTCCCTGCGACGACCACTTGTAAGGATGTCTGTATGGAAGATGTTACTGTAGCAAAAGACCACATCCTGAAAATGTGGAATACTGGATGTTCCAAAGAGCTTAAGAAAATCCACACTTTTAGAGAAGTTATGGATTTATCGGGCTACTCAACTTCCCTAAATACTTAATTAAGCAATCAGATTTTTGTTGCATATTCCCTAAAACAAACCTTTTGAATGTAGAAAAATTCCCTGGCTCTACCCTTCCTGAAGGACTGTTTAATGATTTGCATCTTTATCTGGACTCTGCCTGGTGTGCCACTAATATTTTTGTGTGGTCCAATCAACGGCTATACTTCCTAATGAAGTTTATTATCCCTTAAGTCAGGCAGAAAATGCTTAATATTAATAGGTACTCATTTCTTCTAATATCTTACCTTCCCATCTTTCCAGGTGCTAACCTGAACTTGGGGTAAATAAATCAGGCTTCCTACTAGACATACTCCCCAAATTAACAAACATTTCATCAAACTGAATTACAAATCATAGGCAAAAAGGACCCTCATAGCAAAGTCATATTTTCTTTCTTCACTGCTTTCATTTATACCCACTTCAAACTAATTATGAGTCTTTCCAAAAATCATATATAGTGGACCACAAGAAGCAATTAAAATACTCCAACATCAGCCGTTTTTCCTACTATCTCCCTAATTTCATACCTTCCAAAGGCAAAAGTCAATGTATAATAAAAATAAAAGAGTTTAACCAACTATTTCTTGACTACATAAAAATGATGACCAACTCCCCAGCCCAGGATAAAAGAGTCCTCCTATCACTCTTCCTTCCTCAGTTTAGCCAATGTCATGTCCTGAAGTCTATTCCTTATAAAAGTCACTTCTTTTTAAACACAAAAACAGGTTATGCTCAAACTGGTTTAAATATCAAAAGGGTAAGTCTACAGGTAGGGTAGGATTCAAAGTTTATTCAGGGTTCCAAATCAATTTCTTTAGTACTTTTTGGTCATGTAAGCCAATATATACCTCTCATTATTTACATTAGTTAGTCTTCAATATTCTTTCATTTCTTTCACTTATTTTACTAAGAAAATCAAAATAGGGGAAGCCGGGATGGCTCAGTGGGTTAAGCGCTCACTTTGCAGCGCCGGGGACCAGGGATCGAATCCCGACCCCGGCCCGTGCGGAGCCATATGCTGAACTGGAAGCTCCCCCAGTTCAGTTCTCTCTCTGTCTCTGTATCTCTCTCTCTCTCTCTGTCAAAAAACAATAAAAATAAATAAATAAATATTAATAAAAAAATAAAAAAAAAAAAGAAAATCAAAATAATCATAATAAAACACACTGCCTTGTATCAGAAATTACTCATCTTGTATGAAGTGTATGGTCGGTCAGCCCAAATCACATTGTATACAATGGGAAACAGTTAGACATACAGGAGACAAGCAAAATACTGATGATGCATAGGATCACTAATTTTATTTATTCGATATTTATGCCTCAAATCTTGTCAACTATAAAATATTTCCCAAAAGGTGGTTAACATGTCTCTAATTTCCAATAATTGCTTATTTATGTGTTTATTTTTTAAATTAAACGCATTTTATCAAAATTTAAGAATAGAATATGTGAAAACTGCTTGGTAAAAACCTTTTTTGTTTTAACTAGAGTGTAGGGAGGTAAAAAAAATTGTGACAATTATCTTTATCATAAACATATATTTTAATGCTGAAAATTAGATAAATTTTGTTAATTCTAATCATTTCTCATTTCATGAAACCCCAAGGTAAAATTTCATTTCTTAAAGTATGACTAAATACCTTGACTGATCTTGCTAAAAACATGAAATACTTACAGATAATGTGTAATGTGAGAAAAAAACATATATCTGTCTGTCTAGAATACATTTTAGAATCTAAACCCAAATTAAATCTGCAGTTTAATGAGATAAGCAAGGACTCTAAAACCAGCTTTCAACTTCAGGACATTTACCTCAACCATATAATCTTTATCTTTGTTATTACTTATAGCCTTGTATATACAAGTAAAAGAGAACCTATAGTCTGATCAGAATGGAAAGTTTGAGAAATATTCACAGAAATTTAGGAATCGATGGAATGCACCTCTTGTGTAAAGCTGAATTATAATAACCACCTACCTCACTATTCTCCTCACTCTGCAATCTGCTAGAAGAAGAAAATTGCCATCTTTGACCTACTTTGTCCTAGACAAAAAAAAAATGAAAGACAATCTCCCTTGAAAAAATGTTAAGAGCCACTTGATCCTCACACAGGTTTTCATCCCAAACTCAGATTATCTGAGCAATCTGAAAAAACTGGAGATGATCATTTAAATTTCAGCAGGCACGTAAAAGTAAACAAAACACCCTTCATGGGGAAATCGAACTTGATAACAGAATACCAAGGAATATAGAAAAAAGTTTCAAGAAATATCAGTTTACCCTCAAAATACAGACATGTCCACAAAATACACAGAGGAAATTACATGCAGCAAGTAAAACATATAGTAAAAGCAAACAGCAGATTCAAAGCTCTAAGGATTGGGTTACTAAAAAAATAAGTATATTTAGTATGTTTTAAAAATAAGAGATATTAAAAACAGAAGGAAAGAGTTTTTAAAAAAATAGATAAATCTGAGAACAATACTTCTATAAATAAAAAATTATAATAAAAATTCAAAATAAATGGTTATATTAAACAACAGATTATATATTACCAAGGATAAAATTATTCAATTGGAAGATTAATCTAAAGATCTTTCTTATAGGATGCAGAATAGAAATAATTATTAAAGAAAGGTTAAGACTCACTGCAGTTATTATTTGTTGTATTATTTGAGAGTACTCAATGCTTTAAAAAAATAAATAAAACAACAGGCAAAACTCAAAAATGCAAAGTATAGATACTGAATAAGCTAGCATGAGACAAAATTTATAAGATGTATTAAGTATAGGTAGCAAGTTGATAATTTGAAAAACACATTAAATAGAGTAGATGAAGCACAGTTGTATGCAGAACACTAATACAAAGAACAAAAAAAAGTATTACTTATAGATAAGTATGAGAGGACAAATAGCATCTTACAAACCCACTGATCCTATCACATCCAGATGGACAGTTGTGCCTTCCACCAAATCCATCATCCATTAGTAACCTTATGACTACAAGCATGCTCTGCTCAAAATAAGTGAGTAAAATTCACAACTGCTTAGTAGGTTGTCAGTTAATTCACAGCTATGGTGAGGCACAGTTGCTCCTGCATTTCCCCAATAAATCAAGTGTGTTGGCTCCAGTCACTTAGGCTGTTGAGGACCCTCACTCATTCTTAGTAACTATGGCCTTTATAACCCAACCATCAGTAGGGAGGCGGATGCAAGAGAGTGAAAGATAGGATATAAACATTTAATAACACAGAATTCAGAGTATTCGCCAGGTCATTCAATTTGTACTCACACGTACTCCATCTTTCTCCTTTGTTTCTTCCCATATTTAAATACTAAACTCTGATTCAAGCAATTTAATACGGTCTGTGAGGCTCCCTATTCTGCGATCTCTGAAACAGCCTGCCTAAGTACATTACTTGAGGGCTATTCTAGCATCTATTCAATTTCCCACCACTATAGCTGGTGATGAAAATGTGATGCAATTAAAAGAAATTTTAAGTACATAGGGAAATAAGATCATGGTTCATAAGTGACCTTTAAAATCAAAGTAAAAATGGGGACTACAGTGAAAATGTTTTGGAGAGATTGTCAATAAGATGATGACTCAAAATTATCCAAAATCAGTAAAGGAGAAACCAATTCGTAAGTGCACAAAGCCCAGAAAATCCCAAGTTGGGTAATAAAAAGAAATTGATTCTTAGAACTGTTATAGTGCACATCTTTAGAAATCAAACAGAAAGATCTTAGATTTGAAAAACAGTAAGAAAGAAAGAAAGATGATCTATAAGGAACGATTAACCTAATTTACTTTTCAACAGCAACAATGGAAGCAAAAATACAGTAAAAAATACATTCAATGAAATAATAGAAAATATCTATCAGCCTAAAATTAACAGCCCAACAAAAGCATATTTAAGTACATGAGAGGGGAAAAACAAACAAACAAACAAAAAAACCTGAACTGCCTCTTTTATCTGCATTCCTTCATTTTGGTCCATAACTTTAGAGGCATTAATCACTGTCTAGTAATCCCTGGATGTCCCTTCATGTCTAAAATAAAACACTAAATATCTCTGTGTATTTGAATGATAATTATCAACTAAGCTTTTATGTAGGGTATTCTGATTGCTGTTTCATTGGGAGATACCCAGCTGCCAGGCCTTTGTCTTGAGATGGTGAGTCCTCCTGAAAGGAAGTATCTCATCCCCTCACTGGAGGGTAGAAAACTTATTACTGCTTGGCAAGAACAAAAGTGAAAATCTCAAGGTATCTTAACAAAGTCCTTCATTTTCATTAGAATGCACTCCTACCATAAACTATCTCTGATATCCTGTTTGGCAACCAACCAGAGAAACCGTGTTTTGAAGTGTTCATTTGATTAAGTTAGATCCATTCAGATAACCTATCTTAAATGATTATTAATGGTAAGGGACCTTAATAACATCTGGAAAATAACTTTTGCTATGCAATAAAACAATCGTGGGAGTAACACCAGGAAGCAAGTCATGTGGGCCATCATGGCATTCTGTTTATCACAAGTGATATGAGGTCAAATCTGTTACCTTGACCCTTACAAAATGAGGACACATTTGTTCAGGATATGCACAAATTTTAGTTACCCTGATACTTGACAAAGTTAGGAATGACTAAGTTATTCCCCACCTCATATTATTTTAATATAATTGATTTTCTAATGATGACAAAATATATGATGGCCATAGAGTATTATTGTATTGTATGAAGCACAAGACCTTTCTTTCTACTACTTTATTTAAGATTTTTACATGCGTATTCATAAGATTGGCCTGTAATTTTCTTGCAATATCCTTGTCAGATGTTGGTTATTAATATTATACTGACCTCGCAAAAAAAAACATGGAAAAATATTCACTTTTATTCTCTGAAAATTTATGTAGCATGGTCTTGTATGTTCCTTAATTTAAAAACTAATATACATAATTTATCAGCAAGGTCATCAAGACCTGAAATGTCTTTTCAGAAAGAATTTTAATAATGGATTCCATTTCTGTAAATATATTTTTTTTTCTCTGTGTGTATATGTGTACGCACACACACATGTGTGACTATTCAGCAGTTTTACTTCTTGTGTCAGACTGAAATTTGTGTTTCTTCAAGAAATTTGCCCATT
This sequence comes from Craseonycteris thonglongyai, assembly GCA_004027555.1. Lineage (NCBI taxonomy): Eukaryota > Metazoa > Chordata > Mammalia > Chiroptera > Craseonycteridae > Craseonycteris > Craseonycteris thonglongyai. The sequence continues at coordinate 2,298 of PVKE010037399.1, read as the reverse complement.
TCACACCAGTTGTTAAATTCTTTGGCATAAAGATGTTCATTGTACTATTTTTATGTCTGTGGATCTATGGCAATGTCCTCTTTTACATTATTTATAATGCCAATTTACATTTTCTCCTTTCTCTTTGCTATGTCTGTCTTGCTTAACTTCATCAATGTTTTACTCTTTGAAAAGAACCAATTTTTGCTTTACTCACTTGATGCATTTTATTGTTTTTGCTGTATACTTATTTTCTACTTCGTCAATTTCTGCAGTACATTTCCTATTCCCTCCCTTTGCCTTCTGCCATCTTTGTATCTTCATGGGAAAGATGCTTAGCTCATTTATACGAGGTATGGCAATTAAGTTTGCAAACTCGCCACCGTGCCCTTATGTTGGCAGCAAAACTCAAACAACTCAGTTAGATTTTATAACCTTGGTACATCAGTGCCTCACAGTTGTGTTTGTGTCAATCTGTAGCAGTGTCTTGCTTAGTGGCATTCGTTATTGTTGTTGCATGTTTTTGGGTGCCATCATGAGAATATAGGATCTTGATTTAGACTCTAAATCAAGAGTCTAAATTTCATTACTCTAAATTTTAAAGTAATGAACAAACATTAAATTTCTTGTTAAACTTGGGAAGAGTGGACATGAAATCAGAGATGTGTTAGTCCAAGTTAATGGGGATAATGCCATTAAGGAAACAGCAGTGTACAAATGGTTTAAACGTTTTTCTCAGGGGAGACAAAGCATCACAGGTGAAGAGAGGACAAGGCAGACAGTAACAACCGGAATGGATAAAAACATGGCAAAAATTCATTAAATTATGCATCAAAATCATTGGCTGACTGTGAAGAATATAGCAGACCCAGGAAACATTGATAGAGAAATAGTTAGAAAAATATTAAATGAAAATTTGGCATGAGAAAGGTGTGTGCAATAACGGTCCCAAAGGAGCTCACAGATGATCAAAAGCAAAGGAAAGTTGAAGTTTTCCAAGACCTTTAGGAGAGGTAAGATGATGTTTTTGGCAGTCTTATCACTAGTGATGATACTTGAGCATACCAATATGACCATGAAACAAAGCATCAAAGTGCACAATGGAAGTCGGCCAATTGTCCATTACCAAAAATATTCTGTCAGTTCAAATCAAGAGTCAAAAGGATACTACTCAACTTTTTGATATCAGAGGGATTGTTCATTATGAATTTGTATCAACTGGACAAATAATCCGTCAAGTTGACTAACTGGAAAAGCTCAAAAGGCTGCATGAAAAAATTAGATGAAAACAAACTCAATGTTTTGCCAACAGCTCTCGGCTCATGTGTCACAACAATGCACCAGCTCACATGGCACTGTATGTGAGAGAGTTTTTAACCAGTAAACAACTGTATTGGAACACCCTCCCTACTCACATGATTTGGCCCCCAATAACTTTTTTTCTTCACCTGTAGTTAAAGCAAATATTGAAAGGAAACATTTTGATGACATTCAGGACATCAAGAGTAATATTAATATGATGGCTCTGATGGCCATTAGAGTTTAAGAAGTTAATTTTTCATAAAGTGCGTAGTACAATCTAACCCCACACAACATTATTATAAAGCAAAAAGTGAATAAAAAGCAAAATAGTGTACTATAGACAATAAAAGTAAGCTAGACAGTGAAGCCTACAAATAACATAAATTCTATAACCTATTATTTCAAAATAAACAAGTCCCGTTCTATATATTTAAGAAGCTTGGAAACTTCCAATCTGTCCTGACAATTGAAAAACTGAACAGATTAAAAACCCAACAACTCTTCTTCGGTCCCTAAGAGAGGAGAGAACACAGGGTAACTGTTGCCCCCAAGATTGGAGAGAAAGGCAAATGTAAGTCATCACAGCTTACCTGAGTCAAGACTCACAATGAGGAAACTGCTGCCAATAACAGTGCTGGGGTAGAAAAATCTGAACTGCCATTGACAAATTGCTGAAGACTCAATGTGCACAACACTGACAGTTAAAAACTCCAGGAAGACTCAATCAAAATGGGGCTGCCACAATATTATAACATTTATGTCCAGTAATTCTACCAAGTTCCTACAGTAAATATCAGAGAAAAATCCCCTGTACTTCCAAAAGCAGAGAGGAGGAAACAACCATTTATAAAATTCATCAGAGAACTCTCTTCTTCTTAACAAGGCCTGCCATCAAGTGAAATCAGTTCAATTAACACTAATATGCTAGGGTATTATCAGAGCCTAATGACCTGGGGAAAGGGATAACCCAACTCCAGCTGGCTCTAGCCTTCCATATAGGAGAAGGAAACATTAATG
>PVKE010037398.1:0-15917 GCA_004027555.1 Craseonycteris thonglongyai | reverse complement strand
TTGCCTCATTTATTTTTCCATATTAAAAAGAGAGAGAGAGAGGCTGACATCATCAGTAATAATGTTGTATGGAATACTATGAAAGAGAATAAGGCAGTCAACAAATTTACAGTGGTAGTCCCAGAAGAGATATAGCAGACACGAAAGTCAAATCCATTTTCAAAGCACGTGGGTTACACTTATAATGAAAACGAGTCAATGAAGTCAACCAGCTTAAAGTCAGGTTTTCTTTGGTAGAGTGGGTCTTTACTGGTGTTGTGGAATGTACGTCTATATTATTGAGGGCTATATTTAAATTTATGAACTTATGAGATCTTCTTTTGGTTATCTTTTATTTATTTCTAATAAAACTGCATTTGGATTAGAGAATATGTGGTACCAGTCATTTTATATGGCATGTGTTAATACTTTATGACTCAGCCACAATTTTTATAAATGCCATATGGTGCACTTGAGAAGAATTTGTCATATCTATATCTATATTTATAGATTTATGAGGGCTGCCCAGAAAGTTTCCAGCCATGTAACCATTCTGGTTATACTGACAATGGCTAGATTTTTTTCTGGACAGCCCTCATATATATCAGGTTAGATATATATACTAATTTTAATTTTTTTAAGTAAATACACTATGAACATTTGCCTATAAAATTCCAAGATTTTTGTAAAAATAAATCATTAAAATTTTAACACAAACCTTGTCTGCAGAAGTATTCATGAGTCCTAGAATATTCTTTAAGACATACTACCTAGAGACTCATATACGTCAGACACTTTCTATCTGTTGACTTATGAAAGTATAAAATTTAGGAGCCTTTATAACCGTCCTGTGTTACATTTGTTTCCTTTGCCTCTTCCTCCATAGAGTTTGGCAGTAAAATCTTTACAAATAAAGAGTGTCCTGTGTTTTTTTTCTAGGCCTTAACGAAAATTGAGACGGTGGAGATTTATTCCATACTAGGCATGGAGAAGATTCAACAACAACAAAGAAGAGGTGTAAGGTGCTGGCTTTTGAAGGGGCAAAGTGGCTGACTGAGTTCCCCTGAGATGACTGGGAGGAAGAAAGGGAAAATATGGGGTGACTATTTGCAGAATTCTTTTCAGACTATCTTCTCTGCTTGCAGTCTCAAAGAGAAAGAGAAATACATTCCAGCACCACCCTGCACAATTTAGCAACTTGACTAACACCCTTGATGGGAACCAAGTCACTGAATCCTGCAACACTTCACCCAGGTTGCATAAAAAAAATAGCCCGCAGCCTTCTGATGACTGGTCTGAGGGGCAACACCCTTAAATTTCCTTGAAGTCTAGTGTTTGTTATGGAGGACTGTGAGGCAATGTCCCCAATGTCTCAGAGTGAATGAGCGTCCTTGGTTCCACAGAAGGTTGATCTTTCCAAGGTTTAATTAATCATTTCACAGTGACATTCTTATTTTCATCTTTGCATGAGGCTTTGCTGACAATGCTCTGGATTAGATATTTGCTCAGAAGCCATTTTTTAATTTTAGAGTTGTTTGGCATCTGGAGAGCTGGGAGCCTGCCAAACTAGCAAGTCACGATTTATTTTTTTTGAAAGTCCTTCCTTTGCGTATTCCTGTCCTTTCACATCTTATAATAGTCAGCAGGAGCAGCCAGGTAACACTTGCAACACCCTGGCCGGAAATCTCCTCAGCTAAATCACCCAGTAAATTAGGTATATTTTCTATCTTTCACATATCTGCAGATAACAGTGTTGCTCCTTGTATCTCTAAAACAACACATTGTCATTTCAAATCATAACTCCATTCATTGCATACAGGAGAGATTTTAGTCTCTAAGATACCACATTAAATTTTCAGTATTACTCTCAATCCTTAATTAATACTACCGTTTTCAACCAAAGGCAGTACAGGAAGAGGGAATGGGGGTGGGGAAGAGCAGGGAGGGGGTAGAGTAGGTTGGAGAAGCAGCAAACCAGGTAGATGAACAATAAATGGAGAAAATATATCATTAACTCCCCTCATACCTAAAATTGTGTTTACTAGTGTCAGTTTATAATCTAGAATAAATACTTATTTTTATGATTTTAATCATTAAGATCCTGGTTTATGTCTCAGCTCCAGATCTGGTATTACCTAATTATACAACTTCAGGAGCATGAATTTACCTCTCTGAGTCTTAAGTTTCTTTTCTGAGAGATGAGGACCTGTAATGCCTCACTGGTTCTAAAATCCTGAACAAAATAACTAAAAGTATGACAATGATCACCTGGCAGAGAACTTCCCAGAGCAAGCTGCACAATTCTTGGGTCCCCTCCCATGCCACAGTGTGTGGATACCGTAAATGTGTTTTCTATGTTCATATTCAGGGAGACATGGCCTGCTGGTGCTGTCACTGTGTTTTCCCTGTTTGTTCAGATTTTCCATCATATAGTTGTTCAGATCGAGCTGTATCAACTTGGTTCATGGTCATTTGTTAAAGAACAAAATTCAACCAAGTAAATTTGAAGATTCAGTTGGCATTATTAAGCAATTCATGAATCAGGCAGCATCCCATTTGGAAACTAGAAGGGGTGTTCCAAGGGGTTGTACAAAGTGGGAGGGTTTTATAGAAAGAAGGTGGGACAAGAAAGCTTTTAACAAAAGAAAAGAAAGGATTATATTTAGACCAGGACAACTTTTGGGGAGAAGATAACAGCAAAGGTTTATATTATGCAGATCATTTCTTCTTTCTGTGAAGAGTATGGAGAGGGCCCATGGGACAAATAACTTCATTGGTGTTGACCAGAAAATTTTAGACTGGATTATTAAAATTATACCGGGGTGCCAAAAAAATGTATACACATTTTAAGAGATGTTATCTATGTATTACTTTTTGAAGTTAAATTGAATTAAGGTAGCAATGTGTAGCATGACATTCACTCCAAAGATGGCATTGATCAAATGACTACTAGTGTCACTATGTGGCAGGCAAGACAGTCAAAGAAAATGGCAGAAACACAGTTGTCATTCGAAGAGCACAAGACCATTTTGAAGTAGTATTTGAAATCTAAGAATGTTACGGAAGTACAAGGACAATGGAGGTGTGAGAATGCAATAGAACCTCCAACATGCCTAACAATTGCATGCGTTCGTGATAAGTTTGAGACACATGGTAAATTGAAACAGTGTGCACAGCAATACAAGTGGGCACTGGTCAATGTTCCTCAAGCAGTAATTCACCATAGTCAGAAGTGTTTGGACACTGATGGTAACCACTTTGAGCACTTCTTATAATTGCAGAAGTCAAATGTGACTTGTATTCATCTTCTGTTATTGGTTTATAATGAATATTACAATTTTAATACATTTATTTTTACCTTTTTAAAAGTGTCTATACATTTCTTTGGCACCCTCTGTATTTCTGGGAGAAGTTGAAAAGTAATTAGGTAAAGGTGTTAAATCTAGGTTTGAGGAATGTGGTGATAACTCAGCAATTGAGTGCTTGTCTCGCAATCACGTGGCCCAGGGCTCAATTTCCAACCTTGGCCCGGGCAAACCCTATATGTTAAATTGTGGCACAACTGGTAACTGCCAAAATGGCTTGGTGGTGAAGATTCTTACCTCCCATGAAGGAGGCCCCAACTTCGGTTCCTGTCCCATGCGGCCCCACATCCACACATCCACCTGTGTGAAATGAAATCATGTCACACTAATGATGTACAACTATGGAGACTGCCCCCCACCCCCCACCCCCGCTGCCCGACCTCACACCTTCTTTCAAAACAATCATTTTCTTTATTTTAAATCTAGATTTGATATCGTGGACTTTAGCAGTGATGCCATTTTTGACCTGTGGTTTTCTCTTTAACACATCAGAATCTCATCTGCCTCCTTATGCTAGTTGACAACACTTTACTTAGTACCAAACTTATCTTCTAACACTTAGAAGGCAAAAGGGAGTTCTGTCTCACACCATGTGTCACATATACTACTGGAGTCTAAGATTATTGAATATTTTCTGAAGAAGTAAAATAAAATGAATGTACTTAAGGCTTGCCATATTATCAATACTATTTTTATCTCTGCAGAGAAAGAAACATCAAAAATGTTGTAAATCAATGAAAAACATCCTGGGAAACCATGAGAAGGGAAAATTCATACAGCAAACTGCAGTACCTCAGAGATGGAAAGAAGAAAATAGATACTGAACTTAGTTACGGTACCCTTTATAGAAACCTATTAAGTATTAACTAAGCATGAGATTTTCTCTAAACTCCCAAAAGCACTTTTCATTTTTGCCAAATTTATTTATATCATTCCTTTATCGTGAAGTATTATATTTATGCAACTACATTTTACATTTCTTAAGGATGTTTATTTTATGTGCTCAACCCATATGTGTTCCTTCAGTGAATATTGATAATTATAGTTCATGAATGTGTAGTACGGAAGTCAACAATAAATTTCAGGATTTCTAATTCCAAGAAGCCTATAGCCAATTGAAGTAGAGTGTCATGTTACTGTGTGAGGTTATGAGTCACAATGGTTCCTTTAAACATGAGTCCTGGGTGAGTTATTGGCCTCTGGCACAGTGGTTTCACCATCTGTAAAAATAAAATAAAATAAAATAAGGCGGGGGAGGTGGGGAGGTAGGGTGTGGATTATAATACCTGCCTGAGAACTGTGAAGATGACATCAGTTAAATACATGTGGTATACCTACACGTAAAACACGCTTGGCCATTGACAATGGACAATCTAAAAACATGAGAATTTCTTGTTTAACAAGCATTTACATAACATTTCTGTGCCAGCCAATGTTATGAAGACTTCATAAATATCGATTCTCTTTTCACAAATACCCTATGAAAAAAGCACTATCACCACCCAATTTTACAGAAGATGACATTGAGTCTCAGCAACATTAACAACATTAAGTCAGAGCTAGGACTTAATGCCAGTCATCATAGCTTCTTATTCATTGTTAACCATAGGTATATGTTTTACCTTGGTTCAGAAAGCCAGGTGTTTGTGAGAGGATAGTTTTCCATCATAGTCTGATTTTTAATATGTAAGTAAAAGATGAAAGTTGATGTTTTTATTTTTAATTTATGATGAAATTCAACATTTTTATATTTACTGTTCTTGCACATCTTCTTTTCAAAAATTCTTAAATTCCTTTTTAAATTTATTTAATCATCTATTGTTGATTTACCATGTATATATTTTTCTCTACTTATTAGTATAATAAAACTTAAATTGTCATAACTTGCAAATAGCATTTTTATTCAGTCATTTAACAAGCACTTATCAAGAGCTTATTATATATAAAAACATCCTTGCTAAGCACTTGGGACAGAAGGAAGCATATTTTGCCCTCAGAGGGGTTAAAATCTACCTAAAGGCACAGACAGTTGAACAAATTCACATTGTAAAGGGACTGTCAGTTTGATTCTTTGAGTCTTCTTTTCTTCATTTTTCTAGCTATGAGACATTGACAAAACACTTTATGTCTATTCCCTTCAATTTCCTTATTTATAAATTAAGGTAACAATACTATCTATTTCTTGGAGTTATATAAAGAACTCATTAAGTAATTCACATAAAGTGCCTAGCAAAAAGTAAATTGTAGTAAATTTTATCTACAGATTAAGAGGCTATTTACAAGTAAACATAATACACAAGTAAATTGTAAACGGACTATAAATAGAGGTATAAATAAGTCTATGAATTAACAGTGAAACAGATTTATTATGACTACTCACATTGTAAGAAGTTTAACAAAGAATGTTCCCTGAATGGGGGCTTGTAGGTTGAGTAAGCTTTTATCTACCAGAAATTCACATGAGGAAGGTAATCCTAATATGAAAAAGGTGAGGGGTGAGGATGAGAAATAGGAATTTCAGTATATTACCTGAAATACAGGCCATTTAAAGTGAAAGAAGGACTGGGCAAAACATCAAAATGCATTGTGATATTAGATTAAGAAATAGAAAACTATATGTGTTTTATATTTCATACTTATTTTTATATTTGTATTTATTGTGCAAACTGAAGTATTAACCTCTGAGAAGTAAAGTTTTTTCTGTTGGGGATTTCATTCATGTGCGTTTAAAACTGACATATTTTTTAATAATCCTTTATAATGATAATGGTTTATTTGAAGAGAACTAAAGTGATAGAGGCATAACTTTTAGGAGATCAACTCCTGAAAGCATTAAACAGATATTAAAATGTGTCACTAGCTGTGTGAACAGTAAGACAGACAGTATCAATGTCATCACATGGGTATACCTCCCACCTGTTCTAATGAGCACAGGGAGATACTGAACGTGCAAACACTTCAAATAGCTACCTCTATATCAAGGCCATAAACTCTCATAGGATTTGGTTCATTTCATAACCACTTTTGATAATAAAGGTATTATCATTTGAACCTCTCACAAGGTTAGGGTGTTATGACTTCATTTTTAATTCAGTTATGCTCATTTTCAGGAGTCACAGTGGTTTTCCCAAAGTCACACAGCTAGCAAGTGATGGAACTGGGACCCTAGCTTGATGTTATTTCCACTACACCACAAGGCTTAAATGTGTATGCATGTACATTCATGCACATACATGCACCATGATTTAATAAGAATGAAGTAATTGATGCAATAAACAAAGCTTTAGAAGTCAGTAACCCCAGAAGGTAATGCATTAATATTACCATCACCTCTTATCACAGATGAGGCAGGGATTGTACTAATTCTTACTCTCTTCATTTATTTTATGCCCTCCAATCTTCAATTACTTAGTCTATAAACTAATTTTCTTTTAGCCCAATGGTAGCCCATAAGATTTTCTGGAACAGCATGAGAAACACTTGAATTTTCTAAATGTCTGCAGAACATAACTCTGAAATACCAGAAAATTGCAATGACTTAGAAAAACCATAGGTTATAGTGCAGACTATAAATTTTATCAGCCTTACTGAAGTATAGATGATCTACAATGAAAATGACCAACTTTAACTGCATAATCTGATGAATTTTCCAAATGTCTATAGTATTTTAACTACCACTACGATAGTGACAGTGAACTTTTCCATACCCTTTAAAAGTTTCTTCAGTTCCCTTTGCAGCTGATCCTGGCAACTGTTCTGTTCTCTGTCATTAAAGTTTTGCCTTTTCAAGAATAATATATAAATGAAATCATAGAGTGGGTAGTCTTTTTTGTTGTTGTTGTTAAATTTATTGGGGTGACATTGATTGGTAACAATTAATTAGATAGTTTCTGGATGTACAAGTCCACATCACATCACCTATGTATCGCATTATGTGCTCACCACCCAGAATCAGCTCCCCTTCCATCACCATATATCCAGTGTCCAGAGTGGGTTAGTCTTTTGTGTCTGATCAATCAATGTCAAATGAATGTGTATTGAATTTAGAACTCAAATAATAACAAGTTCCTGAGGGCTTATTTAACAGAATGTATAAATTTACCACACTAAGAAGTAATGCATACAGTGATTATATCTTTTTTGTGTGCATGTTCAATGTGCAATGTAAAATATAACTGGGCTATAAAAAGTAATTTTTCTACATCTCTGGAAGTTCATGGGATGAAGAAAAGCTGACTAGAACACATTGTTGGTTTTGAAAAAATATCATTTAAGCATTAAAAGATCATGCAAACATTTGTTATACATATTAATGCAAGGGAAGTCAAGGGTAGTTATTTGGACAATTATAAAAACATTTTGTTTGAGAAATTGTATGAAAACTCAACAACAAAAAAATTAATAACCCGATTTAAAAAATGGGCAGAGGATCTGAACAGATACTTCTGCCACGAAGACATACAAACAGCCAATAGATATATGAAAAAAAAAATTCAACTTCATTAACTACCAGAGAAATGCAAATCAAAACCACAATGCGATACCTCCTCATACCTGTTAGAATGGCTATAATTAACAAGATAAGGAATAACAAGTGCTGGAAAAGCTATGGAGGAAAAGGAACCCTCATACATTGCTGGTGGTAATGTAAATTGGTACAACCGCTATGTAAGACAGTATGTATGTTCCTCAAATGAAATAGTTACCATATGACCCAGCAATGTCACCCAATAAATATAATTTAAAAATTATATGAGGTCTGACAATTAAGCTTGCAAACTCATCCTAGAAAAAGTGCTACATATCTCATTGGTGAATATTACTCCAGTCACCTTCAAAGTACTCCCCTAAGAAAGCTATACACTTTTCAAAGATGTCTTTTTAAAAGATGTATGTTATTTTTTTGAGAGACAGAGAGAGAGAGAGAGATGGGGGGAAGGCTCAGAGCAGTCTCCATAGTTTTACATAATTAATTTTGACATAGTTTTATTCCATACAGGTGGATGCAGGGCCACGCAGGGCAGGAACCAAACTGAGGGCCTTCCACATAGTAGTTGTGCCCCAGTTCAGCATGTGGGTTTGTACATGCCGGGGCTGTGATTCAATCCCTGATCCCTGCAGTTGAAAGATGAATACTCAACCTGTTGATCTACCTTGGCATCCCTGAAAGCTATTTTGAAACTTCTTCTGGAATGGCCACCAGAGCTGTTGTCGTATTATCCTAATATCCTGAATGTCATCAAAATGTCTTACTTTCAATATTTTTTTTATCTTCTGTTCAAAAAAAAAAAAGAAGATCATTAGGGGCTGGAGCAGGTGAGTAAGGAGTATGTTCCAATAAAGTTATTTGTTTACTGGCTAAAAACTCCCTATCAGACAGTGCCCCTGTGAACTGGTGTATTGTGGTGATGCAAGAGCCATGAGTTATTAGCAAAAAGTTCAGGTCATTTTCACCTAACTTTTTCAGACAGTCTGTCAGCCCTTCCAAATAGGCAACTTGATAGACTGTCTAGTCGGTACAAATTTATAATGAACAGTCCCTCTGATAGCAAAAAAGTTTATCAACATTGCTTTGACTTTAGATTTGGACTGACAGACATTTTTGATAGTGAAGAATTGGCTGACTCCCATTGTGCATTTTGATGCTTTGTTTCAGGGTCGTATTGGTACACACATATTTCTTCACCACTGATAGCATGACCCAAAACATCATCTTGCCTCTTCAAAAGGTCTTGGCAAACTTAGACTCTCCTTTCCTTTTGTTCATTGGTGAGCTCCTTCAGGACCATTTCTGCACACACACCTGTCTCATGCCAACATTTTCAGTTAAGATATTTTTCTCTCTATCAATGTTTATTTGAGTCTGCTATGTCTCTCACAGTCAGCCGACAATTTTCTTTTGATTGTTAAGTTTATTGAGGTGACATTGGTTGGTAAAAATTACATGGGTTCCAGGTGTACAATTTGACATTACATCATCTATGTGTTGCATTGTATACTCAACAACCAGAGTAGGTTCTCCTTCCATCACCGTATATTAATACTTAATACCTCCCTCCCTCATCTCACTCCTCCTTATCCTCAGGGAACCAGTAAACTATTATCTGTGACAATGAGTTCTGGTGTCTTTGTTACTTTCAGTATTATATACCTCATATAAGTGAAGTCATATAGTTCTTGATTTTTCAGTCTGACTTATTTTGGTTAACATGATGATCTGAGGGTCTACCCATGTTGTCACAAATGGCAGGATTTCATCTTTTTTTATTGCTGAGTAATACTCCATTGTGTAAATGTACCACAACTTCTTTATCTAGTCATCTATCAGACTCTTTGGTGGTTTCCATGATCTGGCTACCGTGAACAGTGCTGTGATGAATATTTGAGTACATGTATATTTGCAAACTAAGGTTTTCAAGTTTTCAGGGTAGATACCCAGAAGAGGGATTATTGGGTCATATGGTAATTCTATTCTTAATTTTTTTTTTAAATATATTTTTATTTTTTTATTTTTGACAGAGAGAGAAAGAGATACAGAGACAGAGACAGAGAGAGAACTGAACTGGGCGAGCTCCCAGTTCAGCATATGGTTCCACACGGGCCGGGGCCGGGATTCGATCCCTGGTCCCTGGCGCTGCAAAGTGAGCGTTTAACCCACTGAGCCATCCCGGCTTCCCCATATTCTTAATTTTTTAAGAAACCTCCCTACTGTCTTCCATAGTGATTGTACCATTTTACATTCCTATCAGCAGTGTATGGGGGTTCCTTTTTCTCCACAGCCTCTCTAGCACTTGTTATTTCTTGTCTTGTTGATTATAACCATCCTAACAGGTGTGAGGTGGTATCTTATTTTGGTTTTAATTTGTGTTTCTCTAATAGCTAGTGAAGTAGAGCATTTTTTAATATATTTGTTGATTGTTTGTGAGTCTTCATGGGTCTTTTGCCCATTTTTAATTAGATTGTTTTTTGTTGTTGTTGTTGTTGTTGTTGAGTTGTACAAGTTTTTATATAGTTTAGATAGTAGTCCTTTATCAGAAGCATTGTTTGAAAATATTTTCTCCCAGTCAGTTAGTTGCCTCTTTGCTTTTTTGATGGTTTCTTCTGCTGTGCAGAAGATTTGCAGTTTGATATAGTTCCATTTATTTATTTTTGAATTTACTTCCCTAGATTTTAAGGTCAAGTTCATAAAGTTCTCTCTGAACTCAAGGTCTATAAGTTTAGTAGCAATGTTTCCTTCTATGCAGTTTATTGTTTCAGGTCTCATGTGGAGGTTTTTGACCCATTTAAGTTAATTTTGTATATGTGTGACAGTTCATATTTCAAATTCATTCTTTTGCATGTGGTTTTCCAATTTTTCCAGCACCATTTACTGAAGAGGCTTTCTTTTCTCCATTGTACATGTTTTGCTCCTTTGTCAACCATTATCTGTCCATATATTTGTGGGTTTATTTCTGTATTTTTTATTCTATTTTATTGGTCTGTGTGTCTGTTTTTCTGTATCCAATTTGGAAGTGATGAAGTTAAATTGTCACTTTTTGCAGATGACATGATCCTTTATATAGAAAATCATGAGTAATCCACCAGAAAACTATTAGAAATAATAAACAGGTACAGTGAAGTTGCAGGATACAAAATAAATGTACAAAAATCCATGGCATTTTTATATACTAACAACAAAACTTCAGAAAAAGAAATGAGAAAAGCAATACTCTCTGCAATCACAACAGAAAAAATGAAATACCTAAGAATAAACTTAACAAAGAACGTGAAGGACTTATATATAGAAAACTATAAGACACTGTTATAAAAAATTGAAAAAGATACAAAGAAATGAAAAGGCATTTCATGTTTATAGATTGGAAGAATCAACATAGTTAAAATGGCCATATCACCCAAAGCAACATGCAGATTTAAAGTAACGTGACCAGATTTTAACATTGGTAAAGTGGGACACCATTGACGGGGGGAGAGGGGAGGGGTTCTTGATTAAAATTTGGTCTATCTCCCGCCGTTCCCTAGCTTGTCGTGCATTCTTTCCAAAAATCGGGACTTTTATAAAACGCCAAGGGACGCGGGACAAATTGTTAAAAATCGGGACTGTCCTGCCAAAAGCGGGATGTCTGGTCACCTTAATTTAAAGCCATTCCCATCAAAATCCCACAGACATTCTTTTGAGAAATAGGAAAACAAAAATCATCAGATTTGGGAAAGCTGGGATGGCTCAGTGGGTTAAGTACTCACTTTGCAGCCCAGGGACCGAGGATTAAATTCCATCCCTGGCTTGTGCAGAACCATACGCTGAACTGGGGTGTGCTTCCCATGTAGGACAACCCCAGCCCAGTTGCTGCCCTGCGTGGCCCCCGCCCACCTGTGTGGAACAAAAACCACATTGAAAACAGATGGTGTGCAACTATGGAGACTGCTCTGGACCCTCTTCCTGTCTTTCTTTGTCTCTTTGTCTGTTTCTGTCTTTGTCAAAAACAATAAAATAAATCCTTTAAAAAAAATTATCAGATTCGTATGAAACCACAAAAGACCCCAAAATGGCAAAGCAACCCTACAAAAAATAAATAAATAAATAAGGCTGGAGACATCATGCCTAGACTACAAAGTGTCAATAATCAAAACAATTTGGTATAGGCAGCTGCCGATTTCGACTCACAATTTGAAGAATGTTTGCTATGTTTTCCTCAGTTCTGCTTGTTACAGGCCACCCTGACCTCTCTTCATCACTGATGCTTTCTCTCTCCTCAGAAAAACGTATCATTTATTTGTACACCACTGTTTTTTCCATAGCGTTATCCCCATCAACTTGGAGTAACATGTCCTTGATTTCACTTCCACTCTTGCCAAGTTTAACAAGTAATTTAATGTCTGTTCATTGCTTTAATTCAAACTCTGACAATCTCACAAAGGCATAAAAAAACATGCAACAAAAATAATGAATGTCACTCAGCAAGACACCACCACATGTCAACACAAACCAAGATTATGAAACCTTACCGAGTGGTTTGTATAGTGCTGCCAATGTAAGTGTGCCATGGGAAGTTCGTGAACTTAATTGTCAGACCTCATATTATATAAATATCAATAAGGCTGTTCCAATTCTCTTATATAATGAAATGTTATCAATTATTATTTAAAATTTGTTCTACCCATGCCTCAAAAAATCTCTGTATTAGCAAAAATTTGCTTTTATTTGCTGTCTTCTGTTTCATTCGTGGTTCTTCTTTATTCATAAGGAACCAACTATTTTATGACATCCTGCCTCAGGCTGTGATTATAACCATTAAGACAGTCCTGTCAGAGGCCAGTGAAACCAAAATGGATTATTTGAGAAAAGGGATTAGGAGGGAACAGATTCAAATAAAGGGTAGGTTTTCTCTGTGTCCAATCTCACTCCTCTCCTCTACTAAATAGAATGCAACTCTAAATCTCTTTACTCACTGCCTCCCAAGATAAGGCATGAGTTACTGAGCCCAAAATGAGGTTATCTTTCTCTCACACCTGGGGAAAAAAGGCTGAACAAGTTAAATCACAATTTAGGATTTATCCATCCAATTAGCAAACAACCAAGAGTCAATTCCACTGTGGCTCAGACTTTAAAGCCCCTTTCAAGTTTAAAGGTTTATTTTATTGTTTGTTTGTTTATTTAAAGTGAGTGAGTGAGAGAGAGAGAGAGAGAGAGAGAGAGAGAGAGAAGAGGGGAGGACCCAGAGCAGTCTCCATAGTTGTACATTATTAGTTGTGACATGATTTCATTCCACACAGGTGGATGTGGGGCCACACAGAGCATTAACCAACCTGCATGGGAGGCAATCAACTTCGACACTGAGTTATCTCTGCAGTTTGCAGTTGCACTGCAGTTCAGCATGTGGGTTTGGCACAGGCTGGGGCCAGAAACTGAACCCCAAATCTTGCGATTGTGAGACAAACCCTCAACCACTGAGCTATCCCAACATCCCCCTTTCAAGTTTAAGACCTTGACTTTCTTACTCTTATGTTTCTCACATATTTCTTAAACTCTTAGTTTAGTTATGCACCATACCAACCACTAGAAAGTCAAAATAACTACAAAACATCATTTCTACTCTAGTGGGCCTCATAGGAAAAATAAACACATTACTAACTTCAGTGTTAGGTTATAAGGTCTGCAATAGAGATGTCTCACTCATGTTCTCTGGGAGGATGAAAGAATGCTTTAGACTAGATGTGATATTTGAACAGAGTCTTCATGAAAAGACAAATGGCAGCTGGAGGAGCAACCTGAATGAGAACAGAAACATGAAAGTTTATTGTGTACCTGGGGAAAATGAGTGATTCACTTTATCGTTATGATATTCCTAAAATGTTAAGAATTTAAATGTTTGTTACAGTTCCAAGTTAAGAGATATGAGATAGTTAAAAATGTTCACCCACACATCTGGAAAAAGAAACAAATTCTTAACCTATTTAATATTTTTATTAAACCCTTAATTATCCCTAGTTAAATGTTCTTTAATTCACACTGACTTCCATTTTATGAAACTGGAGCCATACTAAAATAATCAGCACATTTGGAAGGCAGCTGAAATATATGCACTTTCTTCATTCTGTTAGCTCCCGTCCTGCTGAGAGAATTTGACTGTGTGCCCCTTTTTCACTATTCCCTCTAGCTTCACATTCATAAGCCGTCTCATCCTACATCCCACAGTTTGCTACTGACATCATCCTTTTTGCTTTTATTCTCTAATGAGGTCTAGGTCTGTATTTGCATTATCTGCTCCACCAACCAATTGTTCACATCCTGCTAAGGGTAAAGTTCTAATTAAGGGGCATTCATGATTAGGCTAAAATGCCCTTCTTATTTTTTTTCCAATCTTTTTAACATACAATGCCATTAAAATACAGCTGAACTGTGTCCCATTCTCTTATAGTTTAGATCAGGAGCTAAACTCACATGTGTTCTGGGATATTCTTAATTCCATGGTCAAGTTCTTAAGATACCCAAAACTGGGTCTAAGATGAACAAGAAAATAGTGCCTTCAATGTAAAATAAGATAAAATCAGACTCTTATTTATATAGCATCATTATCACGCCCCAAGATTTATAGAAGTTTATTAGCATCTTTACACTACAGCAAAGATACAGATATAAAACAAGACTTCTTGCATTTGAGAAAGTTACAACCAAGGTTAGAAACAAGACATTAAAATATGAGCCCTAACCATGAATAAACGGTTGACATTAATAGTATAGGTATGATTAGGTTTTTAATAAATTTTAAGAATAAAAACTGTTACAGTCCTCTGTAAAAGAAAAAAAAAATCACTTTGGCTGATGTGTAATGTGTTAAATTGTTACACCCTTTCCTAAAACCTAGACCAGGGGTGTCAAACTCAATGAAAACTCGGGCCATTTGGTGCAACAGGCAAGATTCACCCGGGCCACATCACATTTACAAATGTTGCCGGAACTGAGTCAGCGTGTTTATACACGCCCTCAGGCCCCCAGGAAAGGCACTGGGCCACGTGTATACTCATCTTCAGTAGTTAAAGGGTTAACGAGGGAACTGTGTGTACAGTATTTCCTCAATCTCCCCTAAGTGCTATTTTCTTCATAACAATTTTTTCTATTTTCATTTTATTTCAGAGCATCGTGGGCCACAAAAAATTACCTCGGGGGCCACCAGTTCGACACCCCTGACTTAGACTATCAAACAAAAAGCTCGCTTTTTCCTAAAGTCACTGTCATTTTAGTTTGCCAGCTAATTACTGTTCTCTTCTCCAACCATGGTCATGGGTAGGGTGAAGGAGGAAACATCCTTCAAGTTTGGCATTGTGTTCATAGTAACCAGATATCCTTTTATAGTCAACTTAAATTGACTTTAAACCCATCTCAAGTCCCTATGGAGTTCTACCAGTTCTCCTCCTGGGAATTAGGAGTAAGATGGGTTCGGAAAGGAGTGATTGAAAGTATTATAAGCCTTTTGATTGTGATCCCTGATGGACCTGGGAACTGGCCTCTCTTTCGGTTGAGTGTGGGGTTCAATCTGTGTGTTCTGAATAGGTGCTCTCCCCCAAGCTAAATATTAGTTAGGAAATCTACTGGTTTCTTCAGTCCTGTACTGGAGTGTTTATTCTTTTTATTATTAACCTGGAATAGCAGTGTGATGTTTTGCATTCTGTAACAATGCTCGTGATTTGCCTCAACATGTAGAATACTTTACCTGATCAAAAAAAAAATTTTTTTATATTAAATAACTAATATTTAGAAGCCAGTATTCCAACATAACCTGAATAAAGTCAATGAATACACACATAAGGTAATCCTCAGCTTTCTACATTCATCTACAACCATTTTACCCTCTTCCTATCTCAAACTATTAGGGATTTGTATTTACACACATAACCATCTTGTTCATATGGCCTAGTTCCATGAACTCTTCCAAACTTTAACCACTTACACAAACTCTTTTAAGAAGCAGATGTGGTATCGCTTGGCCAGTGATGTCTTTCTAAACCCTAGAATAAATTGAGTGCCATTTCATATAATCTGAGTAGGTTGTCAATGGGAAAAAAAAATGTACTTAT
>PVKE010037397.1:0-15919 GCA_004027555.1 Craseonycteris thonglongyai | reverse complement strand
GGACCGAGGATCGAATCCCGGCTCCGGCCCAGGCAGGACCCACGTGCTGAACTGGGGAGTTCCCACAGTTCGGTTCTCTAACTGTCTCTGTCTCTGTCTCTCTCTCTATCTGTCAAAAAGTAAAATAGAAATAAATATGTACTGAAGACAAAAAGATAATTTCTCTCTATAAATGTGAAAAGATAAAAAAAAAAAAAAACAAGTTGCAGAATATTCCTGCAATGGTTTTGTGATGTACCGTATTTTTCCATGTATAAGGCACCCCTCGCCCATGTATAAGACGCCCCTACTTTTCTAACCCAACATTAAGAAATCAATACATGGGTTACTCCATGTATAAGATGACCCCCAATTTGGGGATGCCAGGGTAGTTCAGCAGGTCAAGCTCTTGCCACTTAAAAGAGGTCCAGGGATCAAATCCTGGCCCTGGCCAGTACAGACCCACAAGCTGAGCTGTGGTACAGCTGGTAATCATTAGGAAGGCAGCAAAGGTTCTCACCTCCTATGAGGGAGGCCCCCAGTTTGATTCCGCTCCACACAGCTCCACATCCACCTGTGTGGAATGTAACTATGTCAAAAACTAATGATATACAACTATGGAGACTACTCTGGACCCTCCCCCATTCTCTCTGTATCTCTCAAACAATAAATCAAATCTTAAAAGAAAAAGATATAAAAGATGACCCCCAATTTTTGGTCTAACAATTTTAGACAAAATATCATCTTCTACACAATAAACATGGTACATATTTGGTAAGACAGAGAAGAAAATCATCAGTATCAAAATGGAATGCAAATGAAAATTAAAAATAAGCTTTCTCTATGACCATCTTGGGCCTTTCTAAATTAAAGCAAAACATAATGTGCATATTTCTAAATGTTAGAGCAAATAAGTATGCCTGAAACTTAAGAATACAATGTTCTACCTAGGGCAATTCTGAAAGGAATGTTATAGATGTGAATGAACTGGCAACACGTAATAAAAAGTGCTCTAGATCTGGAGCCATCAAACTTGGGTCTAAGGCCTCGTTCCCTGATATGGTAAATAAAATAGAAAAAATAATATTATGGGATTATTGTGAGGATCATTTAAGATTATAGATGACTCTCACCTTTGTTAACCACAGAGTCAGTTTAATATATATATATTTTTTTAATATTTTTGTTTTTGACAGAGAGAGAAAGACAGAGAGACAGAGAGAAGGGAGAGAGCCCAGAGCAGTTGCCATAGGTGAACATCATCAGTTTTTGAGATGGTTTCAGTCCACACAGGTGAGTGAAGGATACGCAGGGCAGGAACTAGGCCAGGGCCTACCATGCGGGAAGCACGCCCCCACAAGCTGGGGGCCAAACGGGGGCCTACCACACATGGGAAGCTTGCCCCAGCAAGAACCGAACTGGGGGCCTCCATATGGGAAGCAGAATCCCAGTTCAGCATATGGATCTACACAGGCTAGGACATGATCCTCGGACCCCGGGGCTCCAAAGTGAGCACTTAACCCGCTGAGCTATCCCAGTTTCCTCAGTTTAATATTTTATTGCTTTCAACATAGGTTTGAAGGTAATCTCATCCCATTACATTCAGAGTGTCAGACCCAATGTCTGTAATAAATGGTAGTAGTTACATATTTCATATATATAATAATACAAAGACAAATATTCACTTAAAACAAAGTTCTTACCATTTCAGATAACATATCAAACTATTAATAACTTCAAATGTTTGGTCTATGTAAATTAAGTTTCTCAAATATGCAGATGATTCTGAATCTAAGCAGTGCAAGAAGGGGAAATGATTTATTCCCCTAAAGTTTCTTAGTCTGTTATTCTCTTCAACTGTCATATTCTTTCCACCATCTTTTTCTCTAAAGAGTATTTATTTTCCATGCTATTTACACACCTACAGTTCTTGAAAAACCCAAAAACCAAAGTGGAAGCAGAACAACAAATTATTGCAAATTAATAACAAAAAAAAAAGTTAAATGGTTCCATGGTAAATGAACAAAGTATGAAGATAAAACACATTTACAAGTAAAACACACAAAAATATATTAAAAACACAAAAACTTTACATTTATATTTACTTTAGTTTGAATTTCATGCCAACTATTTAGAGTGTCTTTGCTTATTTTGTATGCACAAGAATTATTAGAAATATGTATTTGTTTTACCTTTAGATTTGGGAATCAGCTCTCCACAACTGAGTATCCGCACCTCAGCAAATGGTTTGCTAGCTGCATCTGTTTTCTGGTTTTCTATCTCTCTCACAACTTCTTGACCAGAAATCACTTGCCCAAAAACAACATGATGCCTAAAGAGTCAAGCACAAATGATTAATTTAAAGTTTGTTGTTTTAGTACTAATTTAAAGTAGGATATAAAATAAATTAAAATAATCTTTACCCATCTAAATGAGGAGTTGGTTTCGTTGTTCTTTTGGAAATCATCAGACAGAAGTATAAAAACAAAGTCAGAGAAAAATAAAGTTAGCATCTCTAAAAAAGGAAAAGAAAATAACTTCATTGGAAACAAAGTTGCAAACAAAAAAATCATATATATTAAAAATAACAGAATCTTATTACATTAACCTTACTTAATAAAACAGAATGCAAGATACTTTCCCCATAATAAATTTTCAAAAACTTGCTCTGATTACGAAATACCTACAACTTGTTCAAAACTTATATGTAATTAAAAGTGACATTTTGATGTTATTTCCATCCATCTATGTTTCTTGCATGTCACTGTGTTCTTACTCAATATTCATGGTTGTATAATGTTCTAGCATATGGACATACCATAATTTATTTCTGAGTTTAACATTAGTGTTTTCAATCTTAACATTTTAAACAGTTAAAGCACAGCACATATTCTTATGTCCTTCACATTTTTTGTTGAACCTGAACAGAAATTATCCATATCATATTTATAAATTTTTAAATAAACTGTCAACATTTAAAATTTTGGATACTTTTATGCAAAAAATCCGGATTTCAGATCTTTTGGAAATCTGGAAGATGTGGCACATGGCATACTGGTCAGGCTTGAGAATCCCTATCTTCTTAATAAAGAATTAATAGTTTAGTTTCTTGTCCCAGCAGGCTTTACTTATTTTGTTACCTACCTAAGACCTATAGCCTTCTGAATTTGTTAATCATGACATAAACCTCACATTGAAGAAAAAGATCTCAATTAAAAAGTTGGAGAAAACCCCAAATAAGCAATAAGCTGAGACCTTTTTGGCAAATGAAGAAATGTTTAAAATTCCTTTTTTTCTCCATATGAGCCTTAAAGCTTTGTAGTTAAGAAGACTGATACTTGAGTAGATACTAGGACATACGGGTTCTATGGAATGAATTGGACATTGTTTGAGACTTAGTATTTAAAAAAATCTTATAAAAAAAGACATTAACCTTTGGTTTAAGCACACACAATACTTAAAAAATGTACATGTACTTTGTAAACTTCACCTTACTTTTAAAACTAATAACCTATTATTAGTTTCTCAGTGTTACCAGCTATGCTCACTTGAATTTGCTAAACCCACCTAGGAAAAACCTAGGTGTTTACCATATTTGAGGGCTGTCTGAAAAAATTTTCAGCCATAAATTCTTCTATTTTTCATATTACATGGCTGGATACTTTCCAGACAGCCCTTGGATATATCTGTATTACATGTTATATTCAGAATATGTATGCATGTATGTATCTATCTATCTTACATCCAGATATAAGCAATCCGCACTTCAGATTCCATATCTTCAAATTTGCTTGCTTACTAGAATTTATTTGTAATTCCTAAAGCAATACTTGCAATGCTTTCATGGCCATTCTCAAACTGAAGAAAAAGTATGTTGATAAAGAGTATGGAAAAATGGAAACTCTTGTACAGTGTTGGTAGAAATGTAAAAAGACACCATCACTGTCAAAAACAGTTTGGTGGCTTCCCAAAGAGCTAATCATAACTTATCATATGATCCAACAATTCCACTCCTAGGTATATATCCAAAAGAATTGAAAAGAGAGACTCATAAACAAATATGGGCATGACAATGTTCTTTGTAGCATTATCCACAATAGCCAAAAAGGTGAAAACAATCCAAATGTCTACTAACAAATTAATATGGATGAACAAAATTTGAGATATACATATAATGAAGTGATATTCAGCCATAAAAAGGAATGAAGTTTTGATATATGTAATAACACGAACCTTAAAAACATCCTAAGTGAAATAAGCCAGACACAAAAAAGACAAATATTGTATGATTTCACTTATATAAGTAAAATAGGCCAATCCATAGAGACAGAAAGTAGAACAGAGAATACCAGGGCCTGGGAGAAAAACGGTTTTAGAAATAATGGTGTTAATTACAAAGCACTTTAAATATAATTAATACCACTGAATTATACACTTATCAATGGTTAAAATGGCAAATCCTATGTACATTACTAAAATAAAAAATGGTGTCTAAATATTAAAAACTGAAGTTGTTTCCTTTAAAAAGAATTATAGAGGAATTCTGGGACAGCTCAACAGGTTAAGTGCTTGCCTTGCAACCACTAGGTCCAGGGTTTGAATCCCTGCCTCGGCCCATGCAAACCCATATGCTGAACTGCGACACAACTGGTAGGTAACCCCTGAGATGGCAGCAAAGGGTCTTGCCTCCCATGTGGGAGGTCCCAAGTTTGGTTCTCACACCGCCTGGCCCCACATGCACCTATGTGAAATGAAACTATGTTACAACTATAAAGAATTCTCTGGGCCCTTCCCTCTTCTCTCTTTCTCATCTCAAAAAAAAAAAAAAAGTAAAATAGATCTTTAAGAAAAAAACAATAGAACACAGGAGAAGTAAAGAAGGGTTATCTAGAAATGTAAAGAAGAAATTAACATTTAGAGGAAAGATTCAGAGAATGTATTTGAAAGAGTATATGAACTTAACACAGGGGGTCTTAGGTTAGCATAGAAATGATTTTAAAGGAAAATTAATGACAATAGTACTGTTAAGAATCTGATGACATTGGTACTTACTGCTAACACTAAACTATAATTCCTTTTGGAAGTCAAAGTCAATGCAGCTTAAAAATGTATAAACATTTCATTAAGTAAACTCCTAGCAACATATATAAAAGAAATAATTAAAATGCATCAAATAACAGGCACAATGATCACTGCAGCATTTAAAAAAATTGGAACCAAATGTCCAAAAGTAAAGCATAGTACATTCAAACAATGATTTAACATGTAGCTATTAAACTGTTAATATTTAGTGATGTGCAAAGAAATTTATATTATACCTGAAAGTTGATTACAAAATATATACAACACTCTTCATCTACATTTTTATTGTGTTAGAAAGATGCTCTGGGAATGGGGTTGTTTTTCCTCTTTTTATTTGTGTGGTCTAATTTTTCTACAACAAATATGTGATAAAGCTGTTCTCATTTAAAAAATCTTAAAGATCCATATACTACAATATATGTACACAATAGAGTACTATACAGCTGCAAAAAAAAAAAAAAAAAATGAGAAAGATCTTTATGAACTGATATGGAGTGATTTACAGGATATATACTGTTACGTGGAAGAATAAATATTATAGATCGTATGTTTCAAGTCACAAAACCATATAAAATTTGCATAAAAAATACTAATCCAAGTAGCTTTTAAATATGGTATTTTAACTATATACCCTCCGTGTAAACACAAAAATATCTATAAATAAAGGGTGAACTCTAAATAGGTTACTTTTCACCGTAGTACAGGACAGCAACTTTTTATTTTAGGATTCAGCAAGAGTAAAAATTTTGAAGACAAACGGAGCCAGGTTTTTCACTGTTAAAAGAAAGTAAGTTACAAATACAGAACATGTAAACACTAGAATACACTTGGTGCTGACAGATTAAGTTCTTCTGAGAACAGAAGGCTCTTGAAGGAAAGAGCAAATAAGTATCCATAGGACATGATAAAAAATGTGCACTGCTGACAATTTTTTGTAGTCAGAAATAGAAAATATTCGCAGTATGGACTTCGGGATTACAAATATATTTTAGTGAGTAGCCAAATTCACAAATACAGAATCTTTGAATAAGGAGGGTCAGTTTTATTTTATTCTTTATAATTAAGCAATTTATGGAGAGACTATGTAATACCCTGTTGTTAAATATGCCCTCTAAATTTACTATCCATAGATAATTCTTTCCTGAATCAATATTTACTGAGATGATTAGAAAATGGTGATTTTTCTAATTCTGTCATTCTATTAGTTGACATTCTACTAAGGATAAGCTTTTCCTTCTTCCCTGTTATTCACTCATTTATTATTTATGTCTGCATGAACTTCTAGATTTGATTTACTTTATAAGCTGATATTACTGTTATTTTGATGGTGAAATTGTCCTACTTTGACCACTGGGAACCCTACCCCTTCAAACTGGCTCCAGTGTCCTCTTGACAAGTTTTCATCATTTGAAAACTTTAGCAGTACATACAGTTAAACTCCCCTTTCAACAATTTCCCAATCTTCAACAAGTTTTTGTTCTCGCTCCTTCAAAAATTCTCCCCTTCTGAATTACTCTTGTATTTATTAGTGATTGATGGAGAGGAACATAGAGAAACAGCACACCAAAAGAAGGATATTTTAAGTCATCAAATCATAAATACTTACATGAAAAACTGTGAACCATTTGTATCCTTTCCTCTGTTGGCCATTGACAAGAGAAATTCTTTGTTGTGTTTAACAGCAAAACTCTCATCTATAGAGAAGCAAAGTTTTCAGTTATATTACAGGCATAAACTCCAAAAACAAAATGTCATTGTCACCCCTCTTCATGTCTTGTGTTCATATCATGTGCTCTTTAGCGCCAGACAAAATTTAAATAATTATCAAGTTAAAAGAAAAAATAAAATATTAACTACTTCCCCCCCCATCTTTTCAGATTACTGTATTTCTTATTTTCAGTCCCTTACTATAAAATCCAAATACTCTATCAACCCCCTTTCTTTCCATTTACATTTGTCCTTTATATTTGAGGAAGAGGGGTGGGGGTAGGGGGGCAACAATACAACCTTCTTTGCTTATATAAACAAAAAAAAGTGAAGAGTTCTTTTGTATGTTATTTATTTTATTTCTAAGCACAAAAAGGCACATATTCTGAGCACAGATGGGCACTCATTAACTTAATCTCTGCCACAGCATCACTTATTGTAGACAGCAGCCTGCCTTTCAATCTTGGATTAGAATGAGAACAAAGGCTAAGTAGAATTATGACACAAAATTTCAGTGTATCCTAAAGGTGAAAGATGAGAAATATAAAGTTATTTCTATGATAATGTTTATAGCCTTTCAAATGATTTTCACATCAATAAAAGTATTTCTGAGAGAGAAGTTAAATTTGGGAAAAACATTATAGCCAAATTTTAGAATATCAAAGAGTTTTCAAAACTCTTCATAGAAAATTGTATCCACTAAAAATGTAGCTCTTGTTACTAAGAAATACTACAGAATAAAGATTAAGATCATCCAATATCCATTTATAATAAAAACTCTCAAAGTGGGTATACAGGGAACATACCTCAACATAATATAGGCCGTACGTGGCAAACCAGTATCTAACATCATACTTAATGGTAAAAAGCTGAAAGCTTTTCCTCTAAGATCAGGAACAAGAAAAGGTTGTCTACTCTTGTCACTTTTATTTAATACAGTATTAGAAGTCCTAACTATAACAATTAGGCAAGAAAAAGAAAGAAAAAGCATCCAAATTGGAAAGAAAGAAGTAAAACTAGTTCTATTTGCAGATGGCATGATACTATATACAGAAAACTCTAAAGCCTCCACCATTAAAACTATTAGAATGAATTCAGTAAAGTTACAAATACATAATTAATATACAGAAATCTGTTGTGTTCATATACACTAAGAACAAATTATCAGGAAGAAAAATTAAGAAAATCCCATTTACAACTATTTCAAAAAGCATAAAATACCTAGGAATAAATTTAACCAAGAATGTGAAAGACCTATATTCTGAAAGAAATTGAAGGTGACACAAATAAGTGGAAAAAATACACTGTGCTCATGGATTAGAAGAATTTATAGCACTATAATATGCATACTACCCAAAGCAACCTACAGATTCAATGCAATCTCTATCAAAATACCAATGGTATTTCTCACAGAACCAGTACAAATAATCCTAAAATTTGTATGGAATCACAAAAGACCATACAGTAACCTTAAGTAAGTAACCTCAAGAAAGAAGAACAAAGCTGGAAGTATCATGCTCCCTGATTTCAAACTGTACTACAAAGCTATAGCAATCAAAACAGTACGGTACTGGCATAAACACATATACACATAAATTGATGGAACGGAAGAGAGTTTAGAAATAAACCCGTGCTTACACGGTCAATTAATCTACATCGACAGGGTTCTCCAAACTTTTCAGCCTGCAGGCTGCATTAACTATCAAACAGCAGTTTGGGGGCCGACTACACACTCGAGGTCCAAATAAAAAAGAATCAAAACATAGATGTTGTTTTTAATTATTTAATATTATTTTATTCAGATAAAAAGGTCTCCACGGGCTGGATGAGAGGGCCTCGTAGGCCGCATCCGGCCCGTGGGCCGTAGCTTGGAGACCCCTGTGACAGAGAAGACAAGAATATACAATGGTTTTTAAGACATTGTCTTCAAGTGGTATTGGGAAAACTGGACAGATACATGCAAAAAAGGGACCACTTTTGTACGCCATATAAAAAAATAAACACAAAATAGGTTAATGACTTAAATGTAATAGCAGAAACTATAAAACCTGTACAAGAAAACATAAGCAGTGAACTCTTAGACAATGGCCTTAGCAATGATTTTTTTTTTAGATCTATCTCCTCAGGCAAGGGTAACAAAAGCAAAAGTAAACAAATGGGACTATATCAAACTAAAAAGTTTTTTGCACTAAAAAACAAAGGAAACCAACAGAACAAAAAGGCAACCTACTGAATGGAAGAAGATATGTGCAAATAAAATATCTGATAAAGGGTTAATATTGAAAATATATAAAATTAGAAATTAACAACAAAAATAACAACCAATTAACATACGGGTGGACAGAGGACCTGAACAATGATTCCAAGACATACAGATGGCCAAGACACATGAAAAGATGTTTTGAATCACTAATCATCAGGGAAATGCAAATCAAAACTACAATGAGCTATCTACTCACACCTGTCTGAATGGCTATTATAATATCAAAGACTGTATGTGACAATACGAATAGACCTAGAGGATATTGTGTTAAGTGAAATAAGTCAGGCAGAAAAAGCCAAATGCCATATGTTCTCATTTATATGTAGAATCTAAAGAACAAAATAAACAAGCAACCAAAATAGAGAGAGACTCATAGATATGGAGAACAAACTGATGGTTGCCAGAGAAGGGGTTAGGAGGATAGCTAAAATAGGTAAAGTGGAGTATGAGGTACAAACTTCCAGTTACAAAATAAAACAAATTATGAATATGTAATGTACAGCATAGAAAATATAGTCGATAACATTGAAATGACTTGGTATGGTGACAGATGGTTACTAGACAATGTGGTATCATTTTGTAAGGTATTTCCTAAATGTCTAATCACTATATTGCATACCTGAAACGAACATAATATTGTAAGTCAACCATATTTCAATAAAAAAAGCATTTTAAGAATTGCTTTGAAAAAATAAATTTGTAAAAAAGGATTAAGATGAAGCCATGAGAAGTTCCCAGTCTAGCACTATAATTCTAAGAGTTTTTATAAATCACTGCAATCCTTCAAAGATGACATATGAAATGTTGTAGCAACAAAAAAATCTTACTTCTATAAAAAGCCTGTCTTATAAAATTTTCCTCAAGAAAATTAACCTCCAGATTAGTTGTAGGTGGATATTAGTATACTGTTCAATTAGTATACCAATTCAGGGAAAAAATCAAATGAATAAGTAGAAAACATTAAAAACACAATTTAAAAGTAAGCATTTTTTACCTTCAAAAAATCCTCCATAAATGGATTCCCCTCCTCGTCCGTTTCCTAAGAATGAAAAACATAAAGTCTTAGAACTCTAAGGACAGTAATCTCCTTGAAGATGCTACCTAAACAAAATACTTCTTAGAAAATTGGTGGTCGACTGACTTTGTTTTTTTTTAAATTCATTATATTTTATTTATTTCGGTCCCGGGCATTACAAAGTGAGTGCTTAACCCACTGAGCCATCCTGGCTTCCCCTTGACTGACTTTAAATCAATAATATTCAAAGGTTCACAGAAAATCATAAAGTCAACACTGACAAGATCCCAAATTACTTTCCTTTCCTTATGATACAATAGTAAGAATATGACAAACTCTATTAAGATTTGTGAAGAAAAGAATGGTTAGATTTGAATGATGATTAGGTAGGTTTTTACAAAGAAACTGACATTTTGTTCAAACATCTTTAAAATACAACTTCAATGTTTGTGTAATAAAAGGTATACTAAAGACTATTGTAATTAAAAATTATTAGCTGCGACAAAATCAGACACATACACTGACAATTACTAAAAGATATTTTGTTTTTTTATCCAGAAGAAAATTTCTAAAATTAATTCATGCACCAAAGGTGGTATTATTTTCTGCCTCCTTCTTTTATCTATTTCTATGAGTTCTTCTAATTATTTTACCAAAAACTAGCTGGAGTGAGGGGATACCAAGGATAACTCAGTGGCTGCGTCCTTCCCTTGCAATTGCGAGTTCCAGGGTTCTATTCCTAGCCCCAGCCCATGTAACCCCATATGCTGAACTGTGGCAAAATTGGTAACCCCTGGGATGGCTCAGCAGCAAAGGTTCTCACTTCCCATGTGGAAGGTCCCTGGTTCGGTTCCCACCCCATGCCATCCCACATCCACCTGCATGGAATGAAAATACCAGTAGTCACAACTAATGATGTACAACTATAGAGACTGCTCTAGGCCCTCCCCACTTCTCTCCCTCTTTCTGTCACCTTCTCTCAAAATAAATAAATAAATAAATAAAAATAATTAAACAAGACAAAACAGGGGAAGCCGGAATGGCTCAGTGGGTTAAGTGCTCACTTTGCAGCGGCGGGGACCGAGGATCGAATCCCGGCCCCGGCCTGTGCGGAACTGAGAGCTCCTCCAGTTCAGTTCTCTCTCTGTATCTCTCTCTCTCTCTCTCTCTCTCTCTGTCAAAAATAAATAAATAAATAAAAATATATTTGGGAAGCTGGGATGGCTCAGTGCGTTAAGCGCTCACTTTGCAGCGCCGGGGACCAAGGTTCGAATTCTGGCCCCGGCCCGTGCGGACCCATGTGCTGAACTGGGGAGTTCCCCTAGTTCAGTCCAGTTCAGTTCTCTCTCTGTCAAAAACAATAATAAAAAAAAAAAAGACAAAACAAAACTAGGTGGGGTAAGATGAAAACTGCACTAAATCGTGTCTAACTTTGAGATATTTAACAAAGACATATAAATTATATGTCTATTCTTTTGTGGGAACCAAAGACTTACCTTCACTGAAGTCACCACCTTGAACCATAAAATCTTTGACAACTCTGTGAAAGAGACAACTCTTATAATGTAATGGCTTCTGAGTTGATTTCCCTGTCCCCTTTTCACCTATAAAGAAGAAAATTTAGTAGGCCATTTAGCAGAAAGAAAATCAAGAAAGTAGTATTAAAGCAAAATTAATGATGAAAGCTTTCACTCTGTAAAATATAACTCTCTTGGAACTATATAAACTTCTTTAAACTATAGGATTTTTCATTCC
Source organism: Craseonycteris thonglongyai (assembly GCA_004027555.1). Lineage (NCBI taxonomy): Eukaryota > Metazoa > Chordata > Mammalia > Chiroptera > Craseonycteridae > Craseonycteris > Craseonycteris thonglongyai. The sequence continues at coordinate 4,118 of PVKE010037397.1, read as the reverse complement.
CCTCAGGAATCTTTTAAAATTCACCCATGTTTTCCTGGAGAGTATAGAAACATAAAAATCAATCTCAGGTAAAATCCCATTACAACTATTATTTCTAAGAATTACTTTTATGTCCTAAGTCAATGTTGCATAATTTGCATGTTAAGAGAAAAAGGTAATATGCATAAAAAATCCAAAATGTGTTAAAAAATTAACGCAAGCCAGTCAATTGAGACTTCTATTACGGCAACTGAAAATGTCAACAGGGAAACTGGGATGGCTCAGTGGGTTAGGCGCTCATTTTGCAGCCCCGCGAACCGAGGATTAAATTCCGGCCCTGGCCTGTGTGGACTCATATGCTGAACTAGGGAGTGCCCCCAGTTCAGTTCTCATTGGGGAGAGACCCCGGCCCAGTTCCTGCCCTGTGCAGCCCCAAGCCCACCTGCAGAATGAAACTATGTGGAAAAACCGATGATGTGCAACTATGGAGACTGTTCTGGACCCTCCCCCTTCTCTCTGTCTCTGACTCTGTATCTCTCTCTCTCTCTCTCTGTGTCAAAAACAATAAATAAATCTTAAAAAAAAAAAAATAAAGAAAGAAAGTTAAGAAAATGTCAACAAACCTGTGCAAAGACATCGAAAGTTCTCACATGTTTTGGGGCACACATCAGAAAATAATTCAAAGACAACTCTTCCCGCTAAAAAAGAAAGGTAGTTGGTATAAACTTCTTTACTAATTTAAAATATTAAATACTCATTTATAAATGTTAAATAGAAACATTAATTTTCTTACCAGGTTGATTATTAATGGCGATGTCAAAAAAACATCGAGGACGCTGAACCTTTATTCCCATGGCTCCAATAATTTAATCTATGAGTAAAATACTGTTTCAGGCAAGCAAAGACTTTTCACAGATTTCTGGAAAACGTATTCTGTGGAGCATAAACTAGAAATGTAGTTCGAATTTATTTTGATGTTTACTTCCTTTGATGATATTTACTTCCATGACATAAATCGCATGATTGTTCTTTTCTTTTAGAGATTACATTGCATTTGTGAGGCAAGCAGAAAAGATATAAAAGTAAAGCCATTACTTAATAAAATTTCTATTTTAACCAAATATAGATTGCCACCCCAAACAGAAAACTATACTAGGTCTATTTTAGTGACTTCAATAGGCAAATCACCTTTAAATGGAGAAAACTTGAGGACAAACTGATCCAATCCTTTTGCTCCTAGAAAACAAAAATAAACTTTGATTAAAATGTAATACTTTTATATGAAAAACATTCAAATTCCTAAAATATTACCCCAAATAAATCACCAAGGAAGGAAGTGGGATATTTTAACAATAGTAATATATGGTAATTCACATTGTGAGTAAAAGCACATTAAGTTTTACCTATGAGGCTATGCTCTGATCGTGGGCATCAGTTTTTACTGAAACACTAGTACAGACACAAAAAAATACCAGTAAGTGAGCTACTCTGTGTTAACAGTTTTATCTACATAGCAGAAGGCTATTATTTAACAGACATTCTTTTGATAAAGTATTTATTTTAAAGCCTGAAAATGTGTAAATCATATTTGGTGGGCGAATATGATAAGGTGAAGAGTAGAAGAAACAAAGGCACTTAGTATAAATAGCATCCCAAAATGATGGACTATAAAAATGACAGTTATATCTGCTCAAAAGAGTCTAATAGAAATATATATGCTTTCCTGAAAATTCTTAATTAAGATTTAGCTCAGCAAGCAGTACATGATATCTTAGGTTCAGCGAAGCTCTGAAAGATCTATGTCCTCCATCCTAAATAGAGTCATTATTCCCTTTATCAACTTTTAATCGAAATTTTCGCTGAGAAAATTACCCAGTCACACAGAGTTGTAGGCAGAAAGATGCAATATATACTTTACCCAGTTTCCCACAATGGTAATATTTTATAGAACTGTAGTATAATAGCACAACTGCAGCATAAAGGAACAAAAAGGCTGATACAATCCATTTATCCTACTCACATTTCCCCAGTTTTACTTGTACTCGTTTGTGTGCATTTGTATTTATTTAGTTCTACATAATTTCCTCCATGTTCTGTTTCATATATCTAGCAGGGTGTCTTATCAATTTTATATATACCACAAAGCACAACTGAGAATATTCAAAAAAAGGAAGAAGACTGCCAAAATGATCAATTCCGCACAAATTTCCAATAATTTGAAAAATATAAATTACCTGTATTCATTCATTTGTTTAATGTTTATTATGTGAATTAGGGATTAAATTACATAAAAGATTGCATTCAAATTGAGCCCAAGTGCTGGTATAGTCACTTTTGACATTACTGATGGAACAGAAAATACCAATTTTTCATAACTTCCTCCATTTTTTATTTCTAACAGGTATAATGGATACTAGAATGTGTTTCACATGAAACAAAGCAAAAGATGACTTCTAGTAGACTATGGATATAGACTTCCTGAAAATAAGACAAACCAAAAACTTAACAATTTTAACATATTGTCAAATTTGTTGCATTAAATTTTTTACTTGTATAGAATTTGTTACTGCACATTTAAAATTAAGAATATGATGAATTCATAAATCTGAAGCAACAACCCTATTTTAAAGAAAGATGTTAAATTACCACTTAGTACCTGATTATCTTCTACATTAATTTTTGTAGACCTTCTTAAATTCTCTACCTATAGGGGTAGAGAACATTTCAGAGGAAGTTTAATAATTTATTTTCCTAAAAAAAAGAAAAAACTTCTAGAGCTTTTTAACCACATTATTCCAGGTGGAGAGTACTATCTTTCAAAATGAATATAGCATAGTTCTGTCCAAATTATACTACATTTTTTATAATTACAGTTCATTTCCAATAAAAATGTATATTTTAATTTTTTTAAAGATTTATTTCTATTGTTTTTGACAGAGAGAGAGAGAAGGGGGAGGGCCCGGAGCAGTCTCCACAGTTGTACATCCATTAGTTTCACTCCACAGGTGGGCATGGGGCTGCACAGGGCAGGAACTGGGCTGGGGCTCCAGCAGTGCAGGGCAGAAACCTGGCCGGGGCTGGGATACAATCCTCGGACTTCGGGGCTGCAATAAGAGTGTGCAACCCACTGAGCCATCCTGGCATCCCCTGTAACTATCCTTAAAAACAAAAGTCCACATATGAAAAGCAGGGAAAAGTTATGAAAAGAAAATAATCCCTAATTATCCATAACTGTTTAGATTCCATAATCTTTGACGATTTTCTAAGTTTCTCAAGTCTAAGGCACAATGAAAACAAACCGACAGTTTCAGGCCTCTGAACTGCAATGGATACCATCACTAGTTTATGGAGTTAGGAATACAAGTGCTAGGTACTAGGATAGTAGTTTGTATTGTCTTTTGTTATCTGAGTGCGGGAGGCTCTCAGTTTGGTTCCACCCCTCCACTCCATTCGGCCCCTGGCTCAAGGGGGGTGCCTCCCATGTGGGAGGACCCCAGCCCATTTCCTGCCCTGCACAGCCCTGACCACCTGTGCAGAATGAAACCATGTCTTAAACTGATGACATACAACTATGGAGACTGCTCTGGGCCCTCCCCCTTCTCTGTCTCTCTCTGTCTCTGTCAAAAGCAATAGAATAGCATTCATATTAAATGAAATATTCCTTGGATTGGGTTTTTTGTTTTTAAATAATAATGAATAATTAGAAACAACCTAAACATCCAACATAACTGTTTAGTAAATTAGAAAATGTTCATATGATGGATTATTATACTGCCTATGAAAATAAATTTTTAACTATAAAATGGAAAAAAAGTGAAATGAAAGAAGATGGGGAAGCCGGGATGGATGGCTCAGTGGGTCAAGCTCACGCTCTGCAGCCCTGGGGATTAGGGATCGAATCCTGGCCCTGGACCATGCAGATCCATATGTTGAAATGGGGTGTGCTTCCCATGAGGGAGGCCCCCAGCCCAGTTCCCACCCTGAGTGGTCCCCACCACCTGTGTGGAATGAAACCATGTCAAAAACTGATGACACACAACCATGGAGACTACTCTGGCCCTCCCTCTTCTCTCTGGCTCTCTCGGTCTCTGTCTGTCAAAAATAAAATAAATCTTTAAAAAAAAAAAAAAAAAAAGAAA
>PVKE010037395.1:0-15921 GCA_004027555.1 Craseonycteris thonglongyai | reverse complement strand
GATAGTGGCCAAACCCATGGAGTAAAACGGATTTGGGTTTCTGAACAAACAGCAATGTTGCTACCTACCCCAGGAGTCCTTGCTTTGCTGTCACTGACCTCATGAATCCTGGGCCTGATTGGTGGGCTTTTAAACGTGACTAATGAAGAAAATTTACCCTCAGGGGGAAGGACCCCTCCCTACCACCAAATAGAATCTGCCCTGATGCATTATATGTTATAAGAAAACAAGAAAATGAAAACAAAGCCCAACACACGTATTTGTGGCAACGTGGAAATAAAATAAATGTACCTCCCTCCCCCCCTTTTCTTTTTCTATCCCAGGTCCTCGGCAATGACAGCAGAGTACGAATAATTCCCGGTGCCGTGTCTTACATCAGTTAAAGGTACCTTTGAATGAATGTCAGCTCCTTTCTACCTTAGTGCCAGCCGATCGATGCTTCATTAGGGCCGAATTGTCTTTTGCCCATGCAACCTTGAAAACAGTCCCTTTAATTACCTGTGAGGAAGTCGGGACCCTTTCCTGCCCACCCACCCCCCTTCTGTTTCCCTTTCTCCCTTCTTTCCTCTCTCTCTCCCTCTCTCTCTTTTTCTCTCCCTCTCTTCTCCTCCCACCCTCGTTCTCTAGCAGAAGATTCAGGGAAGTGGAGGTGGATATATGGGGGTCACTTGCTCACATTTATTCACGGTCAGTTTGAGTACATCACTCCTTGATAGAGAAACTGGGAGGAAAAGAAAAGGTGGGGCAGGGGGAAGAAAAAAAGGAAAAGGAGGAAATATTAGACCCTGAGGTGAGAGGGCAGGGTTCAAGTCCAGACTACAGATCTGTTGAAGAGGTTTCAGCCAGGCAGGTCTCCACTTGACTTTCTCATCAGCCAGCTTTATGGATTCTCAGCTGTTCCCTTTACACCCTGGCTCCTTGCATCTCCCTGCTATAATTACCAGGGGTTTGTAAATAACGCAGAGCCAGGCCCTGCCAAGGACCCCAGAGAATTCTAGATGGCTTCTATTCAGATCACAAGGAAAAGGGGACCTGTTGGCTAAATATTTTAGAGGACAGAGAAAAGAGCCACAAGGAGCAGCATAGCTTGATTTAATCCCTCCCATGGAACCCAAAGGTGTTCCAAATAATTGTAGAACTGGCGAGTTTGAGTACTAGAAGAAAGTGCATAAATAATCATTATTTCTTATGCACTATTAAAAATTCAAAAAGATTTTAAATTCAAGTGTTAATCTGATCATCCTAAGGGCTAGGCTTGTATTTAATAGCCAGGTATTTTTACCAATTCAGTTGTGATGAGAAATATCTGATACAGTTGTAAACTTCAGCAGAGGAATGTTAATCACCTGTGCGTGCTCAGTTGGCACCATGTTGAAAAACATACCTACCCAAGCTGAGCTTCCTCCTGACATGGTAATTCACTATCACATTTGGAACCCTCTTCCCTTCAGAGGTCCCCAGGCACCTGAAAATACATGGCTAAAAACTACAAAGCTCATGTGATCTTCTCTCCAGTGGCCATATTTCTAGCCAAGCAAGGTGTCAGAGGTCAAGAATGCATTTCCCCTAAAATTTACACAACAGAGTAGAACTACATTGTTCTGCCCCCTTCCCAGTCCCTCATCATCACCTCCCCAATGGGCACAAACTCTGCAGACTTAGGGCTCCCAAATAAAACACGGGATGCCAGTGCAATTTGCACTTCAGATAAGCAAGGAATAATTTTTAAGTATAAGTATGTCTCCAATCTTACATGGGACCTCCTTACACTAAAACATTATTTGTTGTTTAAAATTTAATTGAACTAGGCATCTTTCTAAGTCTGGCAACCTATGGTGATTCCTCTTAAATCCAGATATTTCCTGCAAACACATGAGGGTAGCAGCGATCTTAAGTCACTTAAAAATACATAACTATAAAAGGATTTATTTGAGTATTTGTGGGTCTGGCTTGTGACATAGAAATGTAAGATGTTATACTGTGTTCAAATGCCTCATTCTGTTGACAGCTATCTCATTCAGTCTCTACATATAAATTCCACCAATTCAAGACGTTACAATGGGCAGGTGTCATCTGCCCATTTGACTCAGTTATATAAAAGTGAGGGCTCTGGATAAAAAAAGCTCCAACCTCTGTTTACACATGCTCGAGCCACACTGCCACCATCTTGTATCCTTGTGTGTCGGCACAGTACTACCCAGTCTAAATCTGAGGCGTGCGTACACACCTATGCAGCCCCAGATCATCTGGCCCAGTGATAAGCAGTGAGCCTTCACACGCACTCGATCTGGTCAGTGGATAGTGCTCGGGGAGGACAGGGGAGGTGTCCTGCTTCTTTGCTCAGCACTTGACCTCACTTCAGGGACTTGTGATGTCACCATATTAAGGTAAACTAACTACCAAACAGCAGAGCAGGAGCCCAGAGCTGGGAGAAGAGGCAGAGGGAGGAGAGGGGAATACTTCGGTATGTGCATTGCCAGCTGAGCTGTGAGCAGTATTTGTGCTCAAAATATCCCACTTAAGGAAAAGAGAGGATGGCAGGACCCAGCCTTCCCTCTCAATGTGCGGGGTCCTCATGCTTTCTCTCAGCTAGGAGGTCAGAGGGCATGTTCATAGACTTTATTTAGTCTGCCAAGTAAATAGAAGAATTATATTTCTATTTGTGTTTCTGACTGCATGTTTTTAACACTTTGTATGGGGTGAGGGGACATGTCAAATCTCACCCAAGTTTTCTGGGTTCAATATAAATATTCATAAAGATGAGAATGTGTTCCAGGATGCAGACGGCTGAGTAGGGAGTGAGGGTCAGGCTGATGCTTTTGGATAACTCCTCCTAGTGGGCAGGGGGCAGCACTATCATTTCTGGGACAAGCAGAGGAAATGTGGTCTTCAACACAACTGCCACCATGTTGTGTCTCATGTGCCTAGATCGAAATCCCTTAACATTTGTGAAGTTGAGGCAAAGCAGTGAGTGCCCACGTTTTCATGTGCTTACGGGCTCAGCCTGCCTCGCACGGGCATCCCCAGCAGTCTCAGACAGTGAGCATGTTGATGCATTCTGTAGGAGGCTGATTCTGGAGATATGCAAATATGGTGCTCCTGGTCTTGTGCAATTAAGGTGTATGTTCATCGACAAGAATGGCATTTCATCTAGAAAACAGTAAAGGTGATAAGTTGTTTTCTGGAATGATATTTCTTTAGGAGGGAAAAGAGCAGATGGCCAATAGATAGATAGTTGCAAAAGAAAAGGGTGTATGACTTCTTGGAAGGTGGGGAATGGAGTTTTCTCCAGTGGAAAAAATAACTATTCTTTTTTTCCTTCTCCTTTGACTGATGATGAAATGATCGATCCCTTTTTTTCTGTTGAGATAGAAAGGTGAGAGTAGGACTATCTTCTCAAAAATTTTTGGTGAGACAAAAAGGTAGGATTTGAGATCTTTAAGGTCCTGAAGCAAAAAGGATTTATCTCCTTTATGTAGTTTCTTATTGTGAGAGAAAACATATCTTCCTGACAGTAGATTACAAAAGTGACCTTAACTATTAAAAGAAAAAAAAGCAGGGTTACACCTGCAAAGAAGACATGTTTTGTTTACTTTTTACTCATCTAGGAATTTAGCTAGGGCCAAATGGCCTTGGAAGCAGTTATTCCTGAGGGCTGTTGAAGTCTTTGTCCTCTTGGGCCCATATCACATGAAAACCAGTAGCGGTGTTACACGTAAGAAAGCTGCATTGTGTTTAAATGCAATGTGTCTACATTGTAAATTATGACAATGAGCTCCAAAACCTTACCCTAATATGAGTCACTGAAATACGTAGCTTCTAGCTGCATAGGCAGAGGTGATTAACATCTGTAATATTTAGAATATTAGGCTTCTGCTTTCATAAGGGGATATCCATTGCATAGTCTGAATTCCTGCTTCTATTCATATATGTGAATGTGCAGAGAAAAACAGTGTCTGTATATACATGGATATCAAAAAGCAATTTCTTGCTGCAGTGAGTTTAATGTATTCAGTAACCTTCTGTTTATTTGGGTATTATTTGCTGAAAACACTTGGAAGGCTTTGGAGTAAGAGGTATAGGAAAACCCAGACCTAGTGTAGATCCAAAGCTTCAGCGCTTCTGTCATCACACACCAGTGGCCCGGACCCACACGGGCAGATGGTGGAAGAGCCGTCTCTCTTTACTGTACAGCATCAAATAAGGTCAGTAATGCTGCCTGTGCTCCTTCGTCTTTTATTGTCCATGTTATCTAGGAAACCTATAAAAGTTCCCTCTTTTGATATCTTGACCCACGGTGTTGCTTGCATGCTGCTTTGTGGTTTAGAGATTTAAAGAAACAGAGAGGGAAAAGGAGTGAGTGAGAGAGTTTGCCTTAGGTGATAAACAGCAGTGTAAGGCCAGAGGCCTTACCAAAAAAAGCAGCAGCAGCAGCAGCAGCAGCCGCAGCCGCAGCCGCAGCCAAAGTGACAAGGGAGTTTGGAAATGTTCAGGGTTTTGTAGGATTTACAAAAAGAGGAGGGGGCACATAAGCCAGGATGTGAAGTCAGTTTCACCTGATAAAAATGTAAAATAGAATTGCAGAAATTCACAAACTTATTTATATCCAAGCTTGAATGCAGGGAGAGGTGCAAGGAATGCAGGTCTGCAGGGCCACATGGTCACTTAAGAAACATTTGAAAAGCCAAAAGTATACTCATTCAACTCTCCTGGTCATCAAAAACAAACACACACAAAAAGAAACAAGCAAACAACAACAACAACAACAACAAAAAGAACAAAGAAAACCTCTTTAGCATAGGTTACTGGTTTCTGTTTTTTGTAGAAATATGAAATTAGATGCCATTCATTTCTCCCACATACATAACCTTTTCTATCAGGTCACAGTTTCTCAGGCTGACCACATTACCTCACCTGTTACCTATGGTGATTCTAAAAGTAGGTCTTGGTTGCTTTGGATTCAGTGGATGTTATTGATTTATTGAGATAACCACTTTCCATTCCACATGGCTTGCAAGGCACATCTATTCAAAACAATATTGTTATTGAAAAAATGATGAAAAGAGGTACTGGTGTTATTTGGTGTTTGTTCGATGACTGGGAAAGGTAGATCTTGTTTATTTTTTCCAACTGTTTCTAGGTGTCAGGCTAACCAACGTGGCAATTCTAAACTGTCATTTCTTCGCTATGTGAGCAGACAGGTGTGTGCCAGGGAATAAAGAATTAGTGGCTCTCTGAGGAGCAGGACCACCTGTGAAGGAGATGGTGACACTTGTGTGTTTCATCCATTGTCTAGACAGCCCTTCTGACCCTTTCTTTGATGGGAAGTGAGATCATTTCCCTGGAAAGGAGAGAAAATTTATGATTCTATCAGAGAAATGTGATTTTAAAAATGAATACTGAGGTCTTTGTTTCTGGAATGCAGTTGGTATGTACTTCTTGATGGTACACTGTCAGACCTAGAATTTGGGGTTCAATACTCACATGGAGGGTGACTTTTTGAGTTTTCATGGACTTTTATTTAAATGTTATTCCAGTACTCCTTGGTGAAATTTTTCCCAAACCCTTTACAGCAGAAGAAATAGAAGAGGACATAAGATGAAAAGCTGAAGGCAGTGACATGAAGGCTTTCCCATTTTTTAGTTTAGTCTGGTTAGTGAAAAAATAAAAAATAAAATAAAAGTGATATAGCAGGCATTGACTGATGTGATGTGCACATGTTGCTAGATGATAATGCACTACTCACATTCACCCTCAGAGTGTTCTTATGTGATCACTTGGCTACTCTACTGCTTTTATTATCACATTTTACTGAGACCGAAAAAAAAAAAAAAATCAGAATAAAAAATGACTCGTCAACATCATTCAAAAACACTTGTAAAACAATAAGGCCAATATATTAAGAATGAAGGGAGGGAGAAAAGATACTCTAAACAATGGCCTTTTTAATTCTGCATCAGCAAATCCCAAACTCTGTGGAGATTCAGTATACCACTTTGTGGCCTGAAAAGCTATAGGATTTCAATAAAGCCAAGGAAGACCCTTCCTGGTCAGGTTTGGTTCCCTCAGCACATGTCAGTTTTTGGTGGTAACATGTAAGAAAAGGCTGATTATACACCACCATCATTTCAGAGGGTTCCAGAAGAGTGGCTGAGCCAGTCCAGGTATGGACAGGGTTGGACTGTCTGGGCCCTCAGACATTGCTTTCTCATTAAGCACAATTGTGGCCTATATTGGAAATTCTTAGGCTACCTGCTTAACGCATTAAGGAGTGACCTTAGAGCAGGAATCAAAACATAAGAAAACACTTGGGGGTTTCTTCTGTAAGAGCTGAAAGTAATGTTGGTGATGTTGAACTCTGAGCCACCAGCTACTGAAGTTTTGAAGATAAACATCAGCCAGAAGCATTATCATGTCTATTCAGGGCTTGGATATTCCGTATTGAGTACATTCAGTTGGTTATAACTGAGTCAGGCCTTTTATTTACCTAGCATGTAATGAGATAGATAACTTATTGCTGGTATCTTTTGGATGCCCAGGTCAAATAAACACTAAGGCAAATTAACATGAACTGGAGCTTAATGAACAAGAGGAAGAGAAATTGGTAGTCAAAGAGGTAAAGGGGATGGGGTATAGATCACTTTGTGGGCTCTAGGAAGAACTGTGTCTTTGACCTTGAATGAAATGGGGAGCCATTTAGAGGGTCTTGAGCAGAGGAGCAACGTGACATCACCTAGGTTTCAAAAGGACCGCTCCGGATTCTGGGTTGAGAACAGGGAAGTCTACTGCTGTAATCCAGGTGAGCAGTGATGTTAGCTTTGACCAGGGCAGCAGCCACAAGGGTGATGAGATGTGGTTGGCAGTCTACTGTGAGAGAATAAAGATCTGCAAAGAGAACTACAGTAAAAGACCAAGAGAATACTCTCCTCAGGGTGCTGGTCACCTCTCAATTCCTGAAGCCAGCTGTTCCGATATTGTTGACCGTTTGGGTTTCATTAGATGTCACAATATCTTTGAAATAAATTCTCCATCACTGGGCAAGCTTGAAGTAGTTTCTGATACTTGCAAACAATGGGTTTGCTCGAATTATGCCAAGTTCAGTCAGTAACACTGAATAGTTGTATATAGATATCTTTAAATAGAAAAATGAATTATTACATAATGAGTACATTTGTGCAAGCTAAAAAAAATCTTTCAAAATATAAAGTTTACATCAGGAAAAAATAATAACATGAGTTCATGGAGGGAAAAAAAAAAAAAGGAAAAATTGGTAGTCACAGCCTCAGTTTATACTGGACAGTATTATTACCCCAAAAGTCATCATGTGCCAACTTCAGACCTTCTTATATCACTTTTATGATCCTTGCCATAACCATGTATCATCAAAGTTAATATACCACAGAAAAGATGGCAAATGAATTATATAAATACAGTATGATTGTTGGGCAGCATAAAAGGTCCACTTGTGGTTCATGGTCATGATATGACTACAATTCTTATTTTTCTATAACAATGAGGAAACCTAGGCTCAGAGAGGTTAAGTTACTTGCCGAAGGTTACACTGCTAGTAAGTGGCAGAGTCAAGATTTGAATTCAGTCATTCTGGCTCCAGAATACATCCTCTTAAGTGCCATGAGATATGCTTTAGAGTTAACTAATGAACAACTGTGTTCTGCTTCTTATAATGACTACTAAAATAATAGCATTCTATGTAGAGAATATAGAAAATTTACAATTCAGATCCATTAAAGGTAATAGCCTTAATTAAAAAGACAGAACAAGTCCTATATAAAATTGTCAGATAAGAAAGGCACTGAAATGTGTTCGGGATTAGCATTTCTTGAAGGGAAAGTTATTACTGAAAGGTTTTTAGAAACATGTAAGTAGCAGAAGATGCTGACCTGGAGAGAGGAAGAGAACAGTATAGATGTACTGGGGAGCAGAGATCTGTTAAGCAGAACTAAAGGATGGAGAAGGATAGCCTAGGCCGGGGGTGGCGAACCTATGGCACGCGTGCCCAAAATGTCACTCGGAGCAATTATTTCAGCACTCGGAGCTGTGAATACCATTTAAAAAATTATTGTTTATTCTCTTATAGACATAAAAATAATCAATACCTCTATCTCACTCAATGGGTTGGCACGCGAGTCGAGCAAGTATACTCTTATTTCATAAACTTCGGCACTCAGTCGCCAAAAGGTTCACCACCCCTGGCTAGGCCATGACAGGCCTGAGCCCCAAATCATTTATACCTGAATCAAAGATTCACACTAGGAAAGGCAAAATATCTTGAGTGTTGGAAAAGCCATGCAGTCTGTAAGTCTTCTAACAAATAATGATGGTTTAGAAGAAAAGCCATTTGGCATATATAACTCCTCTCTTCTGTTCATCAGCAACTTTAAAACAGCTTTTAGGCTCTCAGCATGTGAGCATGTTTCTCCTGTAGAAAACTATCCAGTTTGTGACTGGATATTTAGCCTTCACCAAGGGACAGAATTCAGTTCAGATCCACGGCTGGTTGTCAGGCATTTTTTGTGCCAGACACAGGGGTGATGGAGATGAACAAAATGCAGGCCTGACCTCATGAAGTTTATAATAAAGAAATAATATGGGTAAGAGAACAAACAATCATTATGTAGTGTGAAATATGTGGACAGCAAAATATGTAAAATGTGACATCTCAGAAGCCATACTGAGCTTATTTCAATCGATGGAAGAGTCCAGAAATATAGAGATGTTGATAGGATCAAAGTCATAGTTAAGAAACTTCCTCCTCAAAAAGTGGTACAGACACCCATAGCATTAACATCATTTTAGCATTTTTGTGAGCATATTACAGCTTGAGAAGCTCTGGTTGCCCTGACTTTTGGGAAAAGGGAAGCAGATTTCCAACTATGGAAACTCATCTCTGGAAGTTCTGGTCACATCTGAATTGAACTGATAACGCAAAACAATTAACCTGAAACAAAAGTGATACATTTCTATTGCCAAATTGAGGCAACTGTTGCACTCTCCATAAAAATTCCCTCATAGAGCTGAATCTTAGATATGAAGGGAATTATTTCCCAAGAAGTTTCTGTCACTCAGTTGCTATGTGTCATCACATAACCCAAGATCACCCAATTAAACACTAAGAAGCAACCATTGCAAATGACACAATTATTTCCAGCACTTGAAATCAGAATTTTAGAGTTGTGAAAATTATTTTTCCACTGAATTACCACCTAGGTGAAGATATAAAGTTATGGTGTCATTGACTTTCTCAGAAGTATGCCTCTTTCTAGAATTTTGCAGTAGATTTTGATTGGTGCTTTCTCGTTTGTTACCTGGACACTGAGCAGGGACCGGAGAAAAGGTTCAAGCCTGTCAGCTGACCTCCGCAGGCTGTGAGGAGGCAGGCAGGGCCAAATGAGTCTTTGCTATCTCCAAGTGGTTGCACCACTGAGGAGCTGCCTGCAACCCTCCCCATCTGGGTGGGTGCCATGCTGTTTCACTCAGTGGGAGGCTGGTTGAACATGTCACATGAATGAAACCTGCTGAATAAACTTCTCTGGAAGGGCCAGAATACTTTTTATTAATCCTGTTTCTTGGCTCCAAACTCCCTGATTTCTTTTTATTTCCTGTATAGACTTTTTTAGTGAACTTATCTGAAAGTACTAGCAAATCTTTTGACCAGGGCAGCTCTTCTCTTAGCAGCTACTCTGTCCATTGGGCAAAATTATCATCTACATACAGGGGGGTTTAAAAAGCAGAATGAAATATGGAGCCCACCAATGTCCAGATAATTTAGATCCACAATATACTTTACTCTATTTTCAAAGTAGAGGAAAAGCTACTCGCCCTGCAGCCTCATCACACGTATTGTTTTCATACAATGCATTTATGCTGTGTGACCTCTGCTGTGGAATGCTCATATTTTATTCTTTACTGTCCTCAAGGAAACCCTAGCTTATTAATTGTTAAACATCTTAAGGAACTAGGGATTCATTACATGCTGTTCCAATTCAGAAGGCTGGACAGCCAGATGCCTGTCTTATATCCAGGAGGCTGATGTTCAGTAATGTATCATTATAATGTAGCTGGTGTAATGAGGCTGAGGTCCTGGGTGTGATTCCCAGGGTGCCAGTTACCTTGCTCTCAGGCTGCAAACTGTAACTCTATTCTGATACTATACTTCAGATGTATGGTGGTGTTCAAAGCGGGACTGAACAAGAGGCAACTACCAACACATCATCGATACTTTAGGAACAAGTGCTCACAGCACATTCCTTAGTGTTAGTGTGTATGTTGATTCCTTCTTTGAGCCACACCCAACCAAAGCTGAATTCTCCTCTCTGAAATCCCACCACATTTTTCTACTCTCATGAAACCTATCACATTCTACTTTAGTTTCCAGTAATTAGTATCCACATACTGTCTTTCCTGATGGATTGTAAACTACTTGAAGACATAAACAATATTGAATATGTGTACATTTTATATCTCCTACAATGCTCTTGCATGCTTAATAAATATTTGTTGAAAGAATGGATAGAAGGATAAATAGAGAAATGGATGGATGAGTAAGTGTATAAGTTGTTTTTGCAAATTTGTTGGCTAGGATCTTTATTAATATCTATCAAGGACAGATAACTCAGAGATATAAAATATAGTATAATAATCATGCCTGATAATGCACTACATCTTCCCCCAAACTGATAAATCTGATAAGGTAGTATACATTGATTGCACATAATATGCTGATATTGCATAGAATTTCCCTTCCCACCAACAGAACCAAATCCTTGTAGATATTTAATTCATGACTAAAGCTGCTGTGGGAGACTGATGCCATTTTAGAGAAAAGGAAACTGAAAAACAGAGCAGCTGAATAGTTCTGCACAACATCATGCAGTACTAGAAGGATCAGTAGAATTAGTGGATATATTAGTTATCTATTTATACAGAAAAAATGACCCCAACATTTAGCAGTCTAAGGCAACAAACATTTATTATCTCAGTTTCCCTGGGTCAGGAATTGGGGTGCAGTTTAGCTGGACACCTTTGACTCAAAGTCTGTCCTAAGGCTGCGATCAAGGGGTCAGCAAGGGCTGCTGTTATCTCCAGGCTGGACTGGGGAAGATCCGTTCCAAGCCATTCGCATGGCTATTGGCTGAAGACATCCACTCCTGGCCTTGTCCTTCACAGAGCAGCTCACACATGGCAGCTGGTTTTCTCTGGGCTGAAGGCTCAAGCAAGCAAGAAGTTATAGTCTTTTTGCAGCCTAACCTTGGAATTGACACCTGTCACATTTGCTTATTCTATTTGATAGAAGAGAGTCACTGGGCTTTACCTACAGTTAAGGGGAAGGGATGACATAGGGATTGAATACCAAGAGGCTAATCATGGGGAGCTGTCTCCAATACTGTTGACCACAGTGGGCCCCAAAGCTCACACAAGTACCAGCTACGAGCTGCCTCATGCCTGTCTGTACATACAGTATTGGGTCAGAAGGTGGTGCCAAATAGGAGATCACAGAAGCCACCTGCTTCAAAAGTGAAATGTCTTTTCTCCATTTTGACAGAATACAAAGGTAGATGTGGCTTTTTGTTAGAAAGTTCTAGCAACAACCCCTCATATCCTGAAGGACACCTAAGACTCTTACCTTCACCTCCTGAGCTCTCTCTAATAGTGATGGATTTCTAGGAAATTCAAACGACCATATAGCCTCGCTGTGCATTCACAGTGAACACCTTAGTGGGGCCCTCTGAGATGGCAGGATCACTTTCCCACTGGGATCAGTGATCGAAACAGTGAGTATGTGGGGGGAGGAAGAAAAAATCCTTCCTGATAGATGGTTGAAATGAAACTGTTCTAAAACCAATGGTCTCTTATATGAGAAATGAATACTTCAAATTGACTAAAATCCCCTAGGAATTTATTCCTTTGTGTCTTTTCAAACGAGTCTTTCAGCATAGCTATAATCAAAGAGACACAGTATACTGGACGAGGAGCAGAGGATGTGTTTAAGCCCTTTTTGCTTCGAATGGTCATTTGCCCTGAAAGTCCACTGTTATTGCCAAATCTCCTTAACTCCTTAAGCAAGATAATGACATTTTATTAAAGAGCAATTGCTAGATTATTAGCCATGGGGCTTAAAACACTGAAGTGTCATCATTCTCCTACTTTCCTGGGCTCAAATCAACATGGTTTAAGCTGCTTCTGAGATATGAAGTTCATAGCAAGCAGTTCTCTCCAGCCCCACTCAGAATTAACCAATAAATTAGAATAACTAAGTGAGAAAGGGTTAGACAAAGGCAGTGTCAAAACTGGAGGCCAGGGCCTGGGTCATTTAGAATATGAAACGAAGCATGGTTTATGTTTTGTATTTTATAGGTTTTAAAACAAAGCTAAAGTATAGCATTAAGGATCAAGGTCAGGGTGTTATCTTTTGTGGGGTGAACAGGGTGGGGGTGGCGAGGTCATAGCTTATGCCAAAGACTTGGCCCCTCCTTTCTCCGTAACATTTATTTTCCTGAGCTTCTGTCTAATTAATATAAGGCCTTGCTTGAGCACACTGGCCCTCATTGGGCCTGTCACTCGTTAATCAAGCGACCCTTCTAGCCTTGGGTAATGACCTTGAAAGAATATATCAGCCCATGATGGCGGAAGTGAGGAATTAAATTGTTTCTCTGAGTGCTTATGGTCATTGCTGACAATTTATATCTCACAGCTGCCCTGGGCTGGTCATACTGGCCATTGTGCAGCAATCATTTTCCTGGCCGGCAATGGATTGTGTGCCGGACAGGGACCAAGCTGGCCTCCTGTACATCTCCATCTTTATGTTATTCGCCCCACCCCCCACCTTCTTTTAATCACGTCTTTGTTTGAGACACAGGGATAGTACAAAGTTAAAAGCTTTGTCATTAAGGCCACCAAGAGCCAAAAGCTTGGGGTAAATCGTGTGTCTGGCTGTACCCTGCTTTGTCTTCGAGCACACTGCTTTCGTCTCTGCTGATGTAAGGCTTAAAAGAGAAGTGTCTTGAGAATTCTGCCAGCTTAAAACTCATAAGAAAAAATTACTGGAAATATTAAAAGGCTGCAAAGGGTGTATTGTGTACAAGTGATTAAGCCTGAACCCTTTCTGGGTCTTTCTAGGAGGTCAGGGAGATATTGGCTGCTGATCCTGAGGGGAATAGGCGAGGATAGGGACTTTCATCCTTTTATCTTTTATAGTAGTATATTTAGACTTAGTGGTATCTTGGGGTACCCTGATGTGCAGCTAAAATTATACCCTTGTACCCAGATAAATGTTATCTGTATTTGAAATTAAGCATGGTATTCACCCAGAACCTGTACACCCCCTTCTCTTTTTCTGTTTGCTGTTCTTGAAACTAAGTAAGTGAATTTTAAAAGCTCTTTTCCTGTGAGAAAGTCTTTTTCATTGTTTTCCTACACCACAGTTTGATTTGAAAAAGAATTAAGAGGGAGGTTCTTCCATAAGCTAAAATTCAGCAAATAAATAGTGTATCTTTGCCTACTTCAGGCTGCAATTACTAGATTTGTGTGTGAAGTTTAGAAATTCAATGGCATCGGTTTTGTTTGTCCTGGGTTTTCTCTTGTATATAGACATCCACTAGTTATCACTAAATTTATGTGTGAATACTGCAAAGAAGAGATGTCACCAACAGGAACCTCCAGAGGTAGGGAGAGAGGTATTTACAAAATCTAAGTTGTTATTCCTTTATCTTGCTGGCTCCTGGCCTGGCACCTGGTCTGTTTATCATTATTGGACAATGCCTTCTATACAGAGAAAATTCTTTTTACTGTGGTCTATATGTCATGAGAGCTTCTGCAGGTCACAGTTCCCCCTCCATCTTAGGGACCATCCCTATGTGACTACATGGTATAGAGTGGTTGGCAGAAGGGAGGGGGAAATGAGGAGAGCCTCTGTTTTATTGCTCAAGCACACTGGCACTCCACAAAAATAGGGCAAATATTCATTCTGTCCTTAGCCCATCTGGAGCAAGACTATGTACAGATGTAGAAAGCCAAGACTTCTGACAACACAAGTGTAAATAAAGCAGATTAATAGAATACACATTGATACTAATACGATTCACAAGATATTTGCCTTTTAAGGAGGGGATGTCATGGAAGGCAAAGTCTGCTTTGTTTTTATCTTTGAATTCCTTACCATACCAAGTAGAGTGGGTTACATATATAAGAGTAGGCACTAAAGAAAAAGAGGAGATTAATTAATCCATTCCATGATCAGAACATCTGAGTCAAGCTGGTTCTTCAGCTCATTCGGAAATAGGACAGAACTAATAGATATGAAAGTTATTCTTACTCCTTTCTCTTACTGTTTCTACTGCATGAATATTCTAATGGAAAGGGCACAAAACTGAAATTCAGATGCCTCTCTTCCAGTCCTGATCACTCACTTGGGTGTCAACTTTTCAAGTCATCCTTTCTCAGGGAGCATCAGAGTCTATAAATCTTAAATGAAGGGGTTGGACTTGCTAATCGCTATGATTCTTCCCAGCATGACATTTCTGTAATTCTAGAGGTTTGCCTGTCACTTTCTGGGAGAGAAAGCCAAGTCATAGGAAGAGAATGTGTTTATGTATTAAAAAAAAAAAGTCAGGATTGCTTGTGTTCCTTACGTTATTGAAGGAGTTTGATGCATCTCCCTCCATGGAGGTATTTAAAATTCTTGTCTCTTTGAGGAGGTTGATCTCGTCCTGCTCAGGGCTGGGTCTCCGAGTTGCTAGCTCCAAAGCTAACTGTCACCCTCTGCTGAGAACTGAGCTGGCAGATCACCGCCCCTTGCTTTCCTGGTGGGAAATTCACATTCATTTTACTTTGCAGAAGGTTATGGATCTGTGGGTAGGGTTACTTCTGAGAATCAGTCTTTTGGCAAAAGCTCATTGAACAAGGCAATGAAAATGGAACTAATGGGAAGGTAACACAAGTAAATCCTAGAAGTATACTTCTTTATTCAGGGAAATAAGACCTAACCACATAAAAAAGTAAATGGTATTTCTAAACAATACAGGCTGATTCTTAGATGAGTACTTTAAATAGTCAATCAAAAGAAAATGATCTCAGTGACTAGAAACTATGTGTAGCAGACACTCTAAGTGGCCTGCCTGTAAACCTTAAACCTGTGCTGTCCAATAATAGCAGCTACTAGCCACATGTGGCTATTAAGCACATGAAATGTGGCTAGTCCTAATTGAGATGTGTTTTAAATATAAAATGCATACCAAATTCCAAAGACTTATTATCAAAAAATGTAAAATGATCTCAATAATTTTATGTTAATTACATGTTGAAATGATAATAAATTGGGTAATAGAGTTGAATAAAATATATAATATTGAATAATAATGAAAAATATTACTGAAGTTAATTTTATCTGTGTCTTTTTATCTTTTTAAATGTAGCTACTAGAAAACTTAAAATTATATATGTAGGTTGCATGTGGGACCCACATTTTATTTCTATTGAACAATGCTGCTTAGACCTGAACTATTTCAGGATTTACATTTCAGTACGTGTGAGCTTGTTCTGGAGTTGTGGCAGATGGAAATACTTGGAAATGAACATTCTTCCAATAACTTATAACCAATAAATCTCAGGAGTTAGTATAGAAATATCCTAGCTCCCTCACCTCACAGGTGTGATAGTTTAAAGGTATATGTTTTGCACCATTTACAATATTTTTTTCCCACAGCTTTCCACCATAGCCCGAATTCCTTGCTGGTTATTCTTGCCCTTCCCAAATAAACCATGTGTCCTCAGATTTCTTGCTTCACATGCTGAGACAACTAACCCAAATGTAGGCAGTCAGGGGAGGCTGTCGGGTTAGCCATGGCATTGGAAAGGTAGGTGGGTAGGAACATTCACCTATAATTTGTTCACTCATAAATTTTA
>PVKE010037394.1:0-15920 GCA_004027555.1 Craseonycteris thonglongyai | reverse complement strand
AGTGCATATTTATTTCTATTTTACTTTTTGACAGATAGAGAGAGAGACAGAGACAGAGACAGTTAGAGAACCGAACTGTGGGAACTCCCCAGTTCAGCACGTGGGTCCTGCCTGGGCCGGAGCCGGGATTCGATCCTCGGTCCTCATGGCCTCAAAGCGAGCGCTCAACCCGCTGAGCCGTCCCGGCTTTCCCCTAGATTCTTATATTAACTTTGCTGGGGAAGTCCCTCACTTCACAGGACCTTGAAGCCCAGAGAAATGATGGAGGTCCCTCTGCTAACACTTTGGTCCTGTCTTGCTGTTTTAGTTTTTCAACAATGGAGCGTGTTTGACCTTCTTTCAGCCTCCTTTCAAGCTGGGAATTTAAGGTGTTCTACTGAATGCTGAGCAAACAAAGCTTGGTGAACTTGCTGCTTTGATCTCTGAGAAATCATAGGAGCAAGAAGGGAGATGAGCCAGGGGCCCAGGAGGAATTAACTGTGAAAACCTGGCCAGGCTTTGTTGGATGGGGAAGCTGGGGTGGGGTGTCGGGTGTCTGGGGAACAGATGTGAACCTGGCGTGATCTTCTGCAGCTGCAGGCAGAGGTTTGCCAGAGGTGAATGCGAGTTCCCACAGAGGCTCAAAGCCCTACTGGTGTAGCTCACCAGTGGTCTACACCAGAGCTGGAATTAGCGCAGATTTGTTTGCAATTCGATTTCAATGACTGTGTAACAGGTTGGATGAAGAAAGGGTTACTTTAGAGAAGCCAGGGATTTGATGGGTTTTATCCCTGTTTCTACATTCATTTCTAAACAACCCAGAGAGGTGAGGGAGGGATGAAACCAACCTTCCTCAGGAACCTTTTACTGTTTTATGACCTCAGTTAAAATGATGGGCAGGGCAAGGTGGGGCTCCTCTAGAGCAGTGTGTCCTTGAGTTTGTTCCCAGAGATGCTCCAAAAGGTTCACAATCATGTAAGTTTGGGAAATTTTGCATATTGTGTTTTCCTCTGGAGACTGCAAACATATATTTGGATCCTACAAGCTCTGAAATGTCCTGTAGTCAAGAATATTCTTTGACTTTATTGAGCCCAAAACATCTCAACCTTAATTAACCAGGGAATTGTAATCCTTTTTGGTGGGGAAAGGGTACCCATTAGTAAATGACTCACACTTTAGGAAGTCTGGTCTATGGGATGGGGAAAGAGGGTTCCACTTGGCACTCATGGGGGGGGGTACCTGTAGCTTTCCCCTTTTTTCCTTAATGGCATCTACCACCTGGGAGTTCTTTCTTAGGAGCTACTTCTCAGTATTATTCTAGATGAGGAGCTCAGCTTTTGATTATAATTATTTATTTATTTTTTTGGAAAAAAAAATCTGTAAGCTGAAACAAGGTTGAGTCAAATTTGCACATAGAGGAAAACATTTTAGGACTTGGAATGAGATAGTTTGTAACTCACAGCTGTATATTTTCTTCCTACAGAAGGAGCCAGAAGTGGCTAGGATGTGGCACCCTCTGGGTCACAGTAAATGTTTCAGAATGGGTAGTTGATACCCATAAACCAATCAGGTCTAGACAGAGTTTAATCTCAGGAGTTTTGGTTGAACAGCTTATAAACGGGTATTGTTTTTCCCACTGAACTTGGAGTTGTAAGGATGTCAACCTGAGGCTTCCAACTTGAACTAAGAACCGAGAGCCAACACCATAAAACATGCCGGGAGACTCTAGGACCTGAATTCCCATCATCTGTTCCAAAAGCATTGCCCACCACCCACATTTGACCTATCTCAGTCTGGAAATCTCTGAGAAGGCCTTTTGAGTTTGAAAGACTGGACGTTTCATTAACGATGTTTCCAGAAGGCTTAATGCAGAACTGGGGGTTCCCCATGTACGTTCACTGAGGACCTGCTGATGGATGTATTATGACACCCCATCACATTCAATTTTGTGTTTTGAAACAGCTTTGTTAGAGATGTCCAGAACCCCATTCTCTGCCTTTATTTTTATTGGAGTCCAGAAATCAGACAATGACGCTGTTTGGTCCCCAGCAGCCTAGAAAGGCAGCGCCCTAAACATTTTTCACAGGCTACACTCTAAGTGAGCCCTAGGCAAACATAACAGAAAGGAGGCCCACTCCCATGTTATACCCATTTCTCCAGGGCCCAGTCACCACCAGGCTCTTGGCCAAGGTGTGCACTTTCAAAGGTGTAGAAGAGAGCTGTTGGCTGAGTTTTCTGACACTTTTAATCGCTGAACTGGGCAGAGTTGTGGTCTGCTCAGAGAAGAGGCTTATAGTGAAGTAGGAGCCGCATACAATTAACTAACTGTCTGATAGATCTCTATAATAATTTCTCTTACATTCTTGGTCGTACAGTCCTTTGATCACATGTTCATATGACAGTGGTTTTGCAATATTATTTTCTGTAGAGGGAATAGCAAATATAATTCAGTCTTCTAGCATGATTATATCATTGATAGTTCAGAAAAATTTCTTTTGCTTCACTGTTTATTATTGGAAGTGTCTTCTAACATATGCATAAATGCTATACATTTTCTCTAAGCACTGCTTTTGCTGCATCCCACAAGCTTTGATAAGCTGTATTTTTATTTTCATTGGGTGGCTACTTTTAATAAGCCCTCTTTTTCTTTTGGTTCTCTACCCTTCTGTTATGTTTTGTGAAGGATATGTTGCTTGAGATTGTTGTGATTCCTGGGCTTGAGGCTTAATGGCTTTAACCAAACCTGGAAATTCCAACTCATTATTTTCTTGTGAAATATTATCTTTCCCCTACTTTTCTGACATTTCTTTCTGGTATTCTGATTTAAATACTTGTTGAACTTCTAATTCTATTTGCCACATCTCTTAATGTTAGATTTGGATTTTCAAACACGTTTTCTCAATGTTGTATTTCAGTTAATTCCCTTGTATCTCTCTTTCCATTCACTAATTTTCCATTTGGCTGTGTCTCACTTTTTGTTGATGTTTTAATTTCAATTTCCATGGTTTTCATTTCTAGAAGTTCTATTTGGCCTTTTTTCAATTAAGCTTACTCATTTTAAAAGTCTTCTATTTATTGATCATGTTTCAATTTCTCTTTTAGTTATTTAAACATAAAACTTGTATTCTGTTTTATAATTCCAATGTCCAAAGTATTAGTGAATTGGATTCAGGTATTATTATCTCCTAATACTCATGTGTTTAATTTCTATGTATCTTTCTAAACTAATAAATTATATGCTTAGTTTCTATGTGTCTTTTGTTATGTTTGGCTACAAGTTGCTCATTTTCCTTGAAACATACACATGTAATTTAAAATTTTCTAGTAGCTATGTTTAAAAAGTAAAAATGAACAAGTGAAGTTAATTTTAACAATATTTATTTAACCCAATATATCAAAAATATTATTTTAACGTGTAGTCCATATTAAACTTATTAAAGAGATATTTACATTATTTTTTGTATAAAGTCTGTGAAATCTAGTACATTTTATACTTTTAGCACTTTTCAGTTCAGACATTAACTTTACCAGAAACACGTGATTTGTATTAGAGTTCACAAAATTTATGGTTGAGAATGTAGATTCATATACCCAAGCTGTTTCCAACCTACTTAATAATTAAATACAGTATCAGTCTCTAATTTTAAATTTAGTAAAATAAAATACAAAATTTAGTTCTGCAATAGCTGGCTGTATTTTAAGTGCTTAAATGCTATATATGGCGAGTGCTTACTATATTGGATAGGATAACCTTAGAAGATTAAAATTTGCTTTTGACATACTAGTTAAGACATACTTTCTTGGGCCTTATCTTTGGCAAAGACTGATGTATAGTTGTAAAGATTAAAGTTATGGTTCTCAGATTTGGGGATCTGTTAAAAATTCCACATTTGGGTCCTTTTGGATTAATGGATATGATTTTCTTTAGGTGGGATCCAGGTATGGATATTTCTTTTTAACCTTCCAGATGATTTTATTATAAATAATCCCCAATGGGAGAGTCTGGAAGATGAATTTGGGGTTGACTGATTGCAATATGATGCTTTGTATTGGTTGAGCAAACCTATGAAAGCATGGGCAGGAATAAATTAGGATAGAAGGCTCCTGGTAAGTTTTAAAACATTCCTCTCTCAAAACTACAGTGTTGTTTTTTTTGTGTGTTTTTTTAGGATTTCATTGTTTGAAAGAAGGTGAGAGAGAGAGAAAGAGAGAGAGAAAGCAAGAGAAGGGAGAAGGGCCCAGAGCAGTTTCCATAGTTGTATATCACTTGTTGTGATGTGGTTTCATTCTACATAGGTAGATGTGGAACCACATAGGGCGGGGACTGAACTGGGGGCCTCCTGCATGGGAGGCAAGAACCTTTGCTGTTGAGTCTTTGCAGCGGTTACCAGTTGCCCCGCAGTTCAGCATATGGGTTTGCACGGGCCAGGGCTGGGAATAGAACCTCAGACCTCATGGTTGCAAGGCAAGTGCTCAACCACTGAGCCATCCTGGCATCCCTTAAATATAGATTTTATTAGTGTTCTTATCAAGTGTGAGAAATACATTAGTAAGTTTTCAGTTGCTTTATAACTTTAGAAATACATCAGCATTAAGTTGGTGTGTTCTTATGGCTTTTCCCAAGAGCATGCTGTTGCCATTTTCTTAAAAAAAAAAAAAATGTTTAGAGAAGCTTTTGGTACTGTTTTTGTTTGTTCATTTGTTTTTTGTTGTTTTGCTTTTTAGGGTCTTTCTTTCCCCTCACTGTGTTAATGCATTTACCTACAAGTATACTTACATATTCATAAACTATATGATCCTACTGAGACCTTGCATGACAAAATTAGAGTGCAGCTGTTTCTGGCCAACCTATATTGACATGATAGCTATTGGCCTACCATGACTCACCACAGTTGATCAGTCTAATTGGTCTCAGCAACATGACTGACCTAACTTCACTGACATCATTGTGGCTAAACTAGTGTGGGTAAATTTCATGCTTTTTTTTTTTTAGTCCCATGTCTGAATTTTCCAATTGGTTGTTTATATGCATACCTGTCCTAGTTTTCAGAGTTGGACACTTTTCTTACTTTATTAGTTTTCTCTTCTTATTTCCAGAAACCTAGTAATACGTTTTCATTTCACTTAATCAAGAAAAGTTTAAGGTACTGCTAAAAGTTTAAGGCACTATATTAACTTTGACTGGCAATTAGGCTATGCCTGGTGTGTCAAACAAACAAACAAACATACATACAAGCAAACAAGCACTTTTCTGTATCTTTGGTCCTTTAATTATTAATTGCAATTAAAAATAAAATTTGTAAATATGCATATTGTGTAGTAAGAATAATAATGATACAAGCTGCTTACAGAATTCTTCCAATATAGTGGACAGGTGGGCAATATTATGGCCATATCTCCAGGGGGTGGATAATATGGCCATTTACAGATGAAGAAACTGGATCTTAGAGATGAGGGATTTGGATCACTCTAGTTAGCCTGAAGACAGCCTAATAGTATGTGGAATGGTCTGGAATTGGCCTTCGATTTCCATCCCTTCTCTGTGGCAACTGTGGGTTGTTTGGTGTTGTTTTCCCAATTGTTCACAGTTGCTTCCTTTCAATGTCTCCAGGGAATATCTTGGTTGCCGGACCTCTCAGGAAAAACTCAGTGGTGATTTGACTTTGGGTCTTTGTGTGGAATTTATGCCTCATGTTCAGTTGAGCACAATGGTTTGCTTTAATGAAGCCTGTTTCAATTTGCATAGAGACAACACTCCTTGTCCTCTAGACAGGAAGAAAGAGGCAAACATCAGCCACATTGCTTGCTGATTGGCTTAGTGCCAAAAGGCACCGTTCCCTGTGGGTATGTGTATAAGCTTTATTTTTATTTGAGCCAATTAGTTTTTGCCTCCTGCACACTGGGCCTCTAGCATGGTTGAAGGCTCAAAGGCTCTAGGGGCTCAAATCTAGCTCATTGGTGCCTCCATGGGACATAGCTACTATGTAGGTGTGCTCACTTCTGTCCTTCTGCATTTCTATTTCACAGGTT
The DNA here is from genome assembly GCA_004027555.1 of Craseonycteris thonglongyai. Taxonomy (NCBI): domain Eukaryota; kingdom Metazoa; phylum Chordata; class Mammalia; order Chiroptera; family Craseonycteridae; genus Craseonycteris; species Craseonycteris thonglongyai. The sequence goes on along the minus strand of PVKE010037394.1, from coordinate 9,911 downwards.
CTTGGGAGGGACAGAAGATGATGGTTGGGTGGATCTCAGGCTCCCATCTTGAGCTGGAAGCATATACCTCCCAATTCAATTCATATTCTCATGTTTCTGGTGGGTTTTTGTTGTTTTTCAGTCTTTGTTTTATGGTTTTCTTGTCACCACTTCAAATTCTATGTGAAAATGGATGGGCACAAATGAACAAATACCACAAACAAACATGAAAATGGTGACCGTGCTTGCTTAATCTGAAAAAACTGCCCGCCACATCAGGGCTCCTTTTCTGGCAGGAGAAGGGAGGGAGGGATGGAGGGGAAGGAGGAAGACAGGGAGAAATTCTTTGCTTATGCCGATGATAGTAGTAAGTCACAATCTCCAAGCACTTCTCATCTGATAAATCATAAAACAAGGTGTAGCAACTGAGGTGGCTGATGGCACCCCGTTTGGACTACCTCCTGTCCTGCTACCTTTCTGCCATGTTCTCGTGTGTGGACAGAGACTTTGGTGACAGTGGCTTTAGCTAGTTCACCCCGTAATCTTTTGAGTTATCTTTTGTTCAGAGGCTACTGACTTAACAAGCCCAGATTAATCAATGGTCATTCTTTACAAAGCAGCCGAGATGAATTCGTCATCAGCCCCTTCCTTCGTTGGGGACCCTGAACACTGGGGGCCTGGTTAGAGACACCTCCATCAGGGAGGGGCTGGAACTGAGAAGCGGATCTGTTTTCCTTGATTCCAGCTGTGTGATGTACCACAGGGCTGCCCTCCTTGTGGTGTACACTGCTCCCTGAGTTTTGCCATCTGTGTCTGCCTTCTTAGACATGCTTTCGCCTGCTCTGACCCCTTGCTTCTCAGAACTGTTTATAAAGTAATTGCCTCAGAGGTGGGCCTTGGGTGATGGCTTGGCAGAAGAGGACAGAGGTGAGGCTAGACTGTTCTAGAAAGAAGAGAAGGGGTACAGTGCAGAAGTCCAAAAACAAGCTCTGTGAAGTGTTGGCTGAAAGCAGGGAAAGAATGCAGACTTCTCTCATAACCCCCAGATGTGTCAGCAGTCATAAAAAATGACCGTTTCTGGGTGACTTTTAGGGTTTCTTTCCCAAGAAGTAGGAGACAGTCTCCAAATAAAAAAAAAAAAAAAATTAATCTTAAATGGCTTATATATCTACTAACCTCTTCTTTATGGCAGCCTAGAAGGCCAAAACGTGAGAAGCACTGATTAATTCAGGACATTTAGGCAGCTTGTTAGAATACTCGGAAATAGCTACAAAGTGGAAGTCTTTTATTCAGTATATCTGTTGTTCTCAGCATTTTCAAATGCCTTCTGTGGAGGGACATAAGATAAGGACGATAGGTTAGAACTGTGGCAAGCTAATGGTGACTCTGGCACTTGTTATCACATCACTGATTCCTGTACATCATTTTATTATTTTATTTTATTCATTTTATTATGTTTTTAGTCCTTTGATTTTATAACCCAAACTGTGTTCCTGCATTCATTGTGCTTTCTGCTCCTTCCCCATCCCTTGTTTTCTGTTCTCTTACTTCCATCTGAGAAGACATTTAAAATCAGACTCAAACATCTTGGAGAGAGTTTGTTTACACTTGGCAAGTTGTTGCTTCTATGCCTAAGACAAAAGAAAAGGAGGCTTTAAAATGTCATAAAATGTCCGGGAAGGTTTTCTAGATGTCAAGTAGCTGTTTCCTTACACCCTGTGAATGAGTTAAGTGTAGAAAAATCAGAAATAGACAGATTAAATTTCACTTAAAACCCACACATGTTGGGAAAATATGCCTGGAGCCAAACCAGATTTGAGTTCAGAAAAGAATTCGGTGCATTGGGTGAAGATGGAAAAGTCCAGAGTCAACTGATGTACCTGCTTATTCTTGACCAAGACTCTTTGAGTTGTACACCCCTCCTGGGATAACCAAAGCCAGGCCCTATTAAAACAGGAATTGCCCACAAATACAGAGCAGGAGGACTTAGGAACATCAGTTCTGGCCCTGTTTTCCCAAACACTGTGCAAAGGAGAAGGAGCCGGTGTCTGGGAACATTCTGGTCCCATTGGCAGGGCTAACTCTTAGGGCAGATGTAGTCTTCCAAGTGCCCAGTCTGGTGCCATTAAATAGTCAAGGAACAGAGCCAGCCCCATTGTTGTGATTCTCTAGGATCTCAGAGAATTCTTCTGGTGGCCCCACCATCTGTGCAGAACCCAAGCCAGAAGCCTGGCTGAAGCCTCCATGCCTCCCTCTTCTCCTCCCGTGCCATCTGAGCAGCTATTGTTCAGTTGATTGCACTGAACAAAGGTCCCAGGAATCCCAGTTTCTGTCACCCTCATTGTCACTCATCTAGCTCAGGCCACCAGCATCTGTCACCAGACTGCTGGTCTTCCACCACCACCCTTGCTTATCTCCAACACTTTCTTCCACAAGGCATGTGGTGTGAGCTTTGTAGAGCTCACATCACCTCCTAGTATAATTAACTTGGACCCCCTTACAAATTCTTACAAATGCTTGCAAATTCCTAACTTGATGTCTGATCTGTTCTTTGCGTGGTTTTGTGTCTCTGGACAGCTGTGCCTCCCATCACTCTCCCCCAATATCCTCCAGTCATTTTTAACGACTGTCAGTCACTCACTAGCTGGGGGATCTTTGGAAATTAACCTCTTTGTGCCTCAGTTTCTTCATCTGTAAACTGGGGCTAATAGCAGCACCACCTGGGGATGTTGAGTATAAAATAGATTAATGCAGGCACCATGCTGTGATCTGAGCCATGCACTGACCATGCCACCTTCTCTGGCCTCTTTGTATGTGAAGACTTTGTTCCATGAACTTTCTCTTACTTTCTCTGGCTCACTCCTATTCACCCTTGACATCTCAGATGAACTGTCATTTCCATCATAGCTAATTAGCACCCTGATACCCCTCCCCAGCTGGGCTAGGGTCACCTGCCATGTGCTTTCATAATGTGCTGATCACCACCTCTGGAGAAAGGGCCACAGTCCATATTGTGTCATAACGATCTATGTCCTTGTCTGCCCCTACACCAGATGGAAAGTCTTTGGGGGCTGGGACTCTTGCTCAGGGACTCGAGACCCCCTTGATAAATAGATATTTGCTGATAGAAAGAAAGAACAAAATTAGGTGCTTATAGACTGTGGGAAGTCATATTTCCTTCTTATAAATGCACAATAGGTTATTCTCTCTTTATAAACCAAAGGAAAAACACATTTTCCAAGTTGGCATTTGGCAAAAGCCATCTCAACATCCCTGGTTCTGGAATTCAGAATGACCTTATACGTTCAAATGTCTTTGCAAGGTGGCTGGACCCATTAGGTTTGCCTTTCAGCTCTTGCCTCTTACCCCACTCCCTACCTGTTTCTTGCCTCAGTTGGTGTCTCTCCAACACACTCCGACTTCTGACTTCCACTAGATCGCCATGGCTCCCTGCTCTGCACTTAGCCCAGTTTCTCCTGAATGCAGCTTGATGATTGTGCTCTGCACTTAGGGCTCATGTGGTTGTGACTAGACACAGGGTGGTGGCCTGGGGAGGAGGCAGCCTTTGCTGCCCAGGGCCACAGCTGTGGCAGCCCTTGTCATGGCTGAAGGACTCCGTCATTCCAGTTGGCCATGGCTCATTAAAATGTGTGGTCTTGCTGGGGACTGATCTTTCCAAATTTGTGCTGCTCATACTCGTATGGCCATGGAAAGAGATTGTGGTGTCAGATTTTGTCCATGGTCACGTGTTGTAGAGATAAGAGGGTGGATAAGGCAGAGAGGTGCTTCCCAAAAGTCTGTGCCTGGAACCTCCTTCTGGGAATATATAATCTGTTACTTCTCCTCATCCTGTAGGCATTAAAAGAAAGAAACCTACTTTGTCATCTCTGCATGTCAAAAATTTAAATTTAAGAATGTTAAAACATATTTTTCCTATCTAGTAAGCGATGCATGTTATTTAATTTATTTTAAATTAATTATGTAAGAAAAGCATGATTTGTCAACAAGTACATTCACAAATTACATACTTGGTTGAGAAACACAATTTAAAGATGCAGATGGAAAGTTAATTATGTATTAGCATTGAAAATAGGCAAGCCTGCTTTTGTGACCTCATGTTTGGAATTCCTGCATTTTGACTTAAAAAATCAGCTGGGTAATTGGTGTGAATTTTGAGTTTTATTGGTAAGTGTTGACATAAAGGAGGAAAATAGGACACTTGCCATTATTTCTCCAAAGTATCCCATTTCAGGAGTGGATAGCTTCATTCCTAGAAAAGGAAGAAGTACTTTGGATATAATTCTCATTATGGTATTCTCACTATAATGCTGGCTTCTGAAACATTGAAGATAGCTTGAAGGGCTACTAAAATGTTTGAGTAGATAAATGAAATTTAGAGGTTAGACTCAGAACAATCTAGGAATGAATTGGCAGAATTATTTTTAAGTTTCTTGTGTAGAAGGCAGCTTCCAAGAGGGTTCCTTCCCTTTAAGTGTAGGCTGGACCCAGTGACATACCGGTATCTTTTAATGAAGAAAGAGATGAGCTGTCACTCCCAAGATTAGGTTGGAAAGGGCTGTGCCTTCTCTTTTGCTCTCTTTTCTTTCTTCCTCCCCTTTCTCACTCTGATAAAGCTACTGTCCTGTTATGTATGAGGAAGCCTTCACACTCACCCACAGCTGGTGAGGAATTGAGGCCCTCAGTCCAACATCCCATGAAAACCTGAAATCTGTCAACCACAGAGTGAGCTTAAAAGAGGATTCCTTCCCCAGTGGGACCTTAAAATGACTCCAGCCCCTCAATAGCTTGATTGTAGCCTATGAGACTTCTTGAGCCAGAGAACTCAGTTTAAGCCATGCCCCAATTCCTGACTCACAGAAATAATATGAAATAATAAGGATTGTTTGTTTTAATCCACTAAGGTTTGCTGTCATTTGTTACGTTGCTATAGATAATTAACACCTACTACTTTCTTGTTGCATTTCAACACCGCTGTTCCTTATACTTCCTGTTTTTAACCAAGAAGTATACCTTAAGGGGTATCTGGGTATAAATGGTATAATATCAGAAATATAGCTTTATTCTGAGCCTCCTGGCAGCTGACCTGGGAAGCTAAGCAGCAAATCACCCGAGCTTCTAAATCATGAATGCTCATCTGCGCTCTCCATCACACTAAAAATACACAGAGGCTCTTGTACAGTTGTTTTTGTTTTTTTTTAAGGAGGAAAAAAAACATGTTTATTTGCTGGGTTGATTTTAAAAAGATGCTGTTGCCACCTTTCATGATGTGAACCCAGGTGATGACTGAGGTGGGGGCAAAGCTAACCAGCTGGCAATCAGGAAGAGAGCTTGGAGGATCCTATGGGAGGTTTTGATAGACCAGCACAAGAGGTGCCAGATATCTCTTCTGCTCACATTTGATTGTCTGGAATTAATCACAGGGCCATAGCAACTGCAAGGGAAGCTGGAAAATGTATGTAGTTTAGCACTAAGCTCAGAAGGTGGAGGAGACAGATTTCCACAACACCTAGTAGTATCTGCCAAAGTGATGAACTCTTAATTCCATTACATAAAGTTTAATTGAGCACCTATGATGTGCAGACACCATACTAAGCATTACACATACAAACGAGGACGGAAAGGATGCTTTTTGTGTGTCCTCAAAGACATTGGTCTAGCTGGAAGAGTCTGCTGATGGAAGGTGGTTTGGAAGTAAAGTTTTGAGCCAGCTTCTACCATCCCCATGTGAAAAGCAGTAGCGAATACACAGAGTGTTCTGTTCATGGGCTGAATAGTACAAATTAATCCTGGGGAGGTTTATCCCCAAAGGCAGGGGGCCACAAAACCACTCATCTCAAGACTCTCTTTGTTAGAAATTATGTACACGACAAAACCTCTCCTTCCCCTGGAGGGATGTTTGTGAACTTCCAGGTGGCATGTGTGGGAACCAATTCAGCCAGTGTTCTGAAACTCCAGCAACCTCTCCTTGCAGGAATAATATTCTCCAAGGTAGTTTTCAATGTTTTTGCCAAGAACTGGGAAATCAGAGTGTAAACTGGAACAAGCTCTTTGGAAAAATAATTTGGAGCTATAGACTAAAGTTGAAAATCATGCATAAACCTGTGACCTAGCAGTGTTCTCCTAGCTGCATGCCTTTGGGAATCTTTTGATCATGTACCTCAGCTCAAGAATGTTCATTGTAGTGCTGTCTGTAACAGTTAAAAAACAAAATAAAACTAGCAACAGCAGAAATATCCATCAATGGAAGAATAAATGTTGGTGTAGGCATGCAATGGAATGTTATATGGTAGTCAACATGAATAAGTTATAGCCTCCTGCATCAACATGAATAAATATAAAAAATATAATCTTGAGTATAAAATGCAAGTCATACAGGAATATATAAGGATGCTTTCATTTATAATATAAAGTTCAAAACCATACCAAACTAAACAATATATTGCTTAGGAATATGTGGATAGAGCTAGTGATTCATGCCAGCACTACCTTATGCTTTGGGGGGCAGGGGAGTGGTGCGGAGAGATCAGGCTTCTATGACTTTATGACCATTTCTGATATTTTTTTTTTTTGTCTTCAGAAAAATTAATAGCCTTGGTTGTAATTCCCCTGCCCCTCATGCCAATTCCTGTATTACAGTGTGATTCCAGAGAAAGATGGGAGGAAAAAGGGGAGGGAGGAAAAGAGGGAGAGAGAGAGAGATGGGGATAGAAATACCTGAGTGTGTGTGTGTGTGTGTGTGTGTGTGTGTGTGTAGGGTGATATGGTTCGAGAATAAAAGAGAGATCCATGTTTTCTGGCCCTAGCTGAATGTTAAACATATACATATGTGGACTGAATATTTATTGAGCAATTACTATATTCCGCTTACTGTGCAAAGCAAGTCCTCGTATTTCTACTAATTTCAACCTTGCAGCAGCCCAGCAAGTGCATATCTGTTCCCATTTTACATACAGTATTAGAAATGCCAAGCTCAGGGAGGTTAAAGGATTCATCCAAGGTCATTGTGGTGGGGATGGGAACTTTGGGGTTCAGCCTCAAAATGTATGGGTGCAGAAGTCCAGGGAACATGCTTGCAAAAATCTAGTGGGAAATAACTTAATTGAAACCATTGTCACTTTGAATACTGCCATCTCAGCTTGGTGACCCCCTCTTCCTAATTGTAATTTAATTTTTTGCTCCAGGGTGTATCAGTTGGAGGGCAAATAAAGCAACAAGAGCATCCCCCACTGTGTTGGGTTTGGGGGCCCACTCCTCTGAGCAGGTGCTTACAGATGTGGTTGAGATTGCATATCTGGCAAGCATTAGCTAGTGGGCAGGACATGCTATTCCACAGCCCTAATGCAATTTGGGGCTGCTGCATTTTAATAAAACATTTGAGGAAGCAAGATTCCTGGCATTTTGTTGGCAGAAAGGGCCTGGAAGAAGTAGACAAATTTCTATCATCATGATGGATTAGGTTATTTTCATCTTGTACAAAGTTGCTCACAGTTGAAAGGCTGGACAAGATAGGTCTTGATTAAATGAAAACTGTGTCTGACTAGTACATAAATTATGTCGTGGAGGAGCACAGGAGTCTGAGTGTGCTTTTATTAGCTCAGTTCCTATAGTGGTTGACCTCCGGTTGAGCTTTTCTACCTTAACATCTCCTTGAAGGAATACTGTGGTTGGGGATTAAGTTTTGGTAATGGGCGTTAGCTGCTTTGGTTACTGCCATTTTCATTCCTGCAGTTTTGTGCTTATTGATGTATTAGTCCTTTTTCCCATTCATCCATACCCAAGGGTCTTATTTCTATATGTTATGGTTTATTTGCTGGCCTGTGACCCTTGAATTGCCTTCCTCATCCTCATCTATTTTTTTGTTTTCAAACATATTTGAAGTGTAGAGTTTTCTTTTCCCCACCAGCCAATAAGCAAGATAATTAAAGTGGAACAACAATACAATCATATGGAGTCAATTGCATTCTTTCTTCTGGGAATTTGAATTTAGGAGGGAATGGTAGTAAATAATGCAGTCCAATAAACATTGCCGGTTCTTCAAAACACATAGTAGGGCTGCACTTTTTGGTTTGGATTGAGCCTTTGAATAGATCTGACCAAAGAATCATGAGCAGAAGTGACATGGGTAATTTCAGGGACACACAAGACCCCCAGAATTTTTTTCTCCTTGGCATGACCCTATAGCAGCTCTACTGAGCGGAACCCCTGCCAACACACCACAGATTATGAAAGAAGTGAGAAACAAAACTTTTGTTGCTGTTTTTTTCTTAAGCCACTGCGATGGGATTGCAGCAAGATCTACTATATACTGACTGATACACACAGAGAAAACAAATGAGTAAACAAGAAAAGGAAGAGTGATCAAAGAGAATTCTTTTTATATTTCTGTGTTGGAATTGTTTAATAATACATGAACTTGGGGGTATGGTTGCCCATTCATATACCATATGTGACCTTTTGAGTCTGGCTTCTTTCACTCAGCATAATATGTTTGAAATTCATACATGTTGTTGCAAATATCAGTAGTTTGTTTCTTTTTATTGCTAACTTGGAATAAGGAACAGGGAAAGCTACCCCACAGGGAGCTCCCAGTCACGGCATTGTCAAATTTTCTATACTAATCACTTGCAACCCCAAGATAACACTGACACCTTAGGTTGCTATTGGTAGAAAAGCTATAAAATTTAAAAAAAAATTTTTTTCTTAACTAAGAATCTAGACGTCCATGGGTAATCCATGGAGCATTGGAAAGGAAGTGTTGTTTCCAGGAAGACTTTGAGGAATCAATTAACATTGCGACTGTATGTCTCAAACTGGTCCATGTGTGTATCAAAGGTTATTTGAAGCGCCCAGGGTATTTTCTTAGAGCACTGGATACAAATATTTGGGATAAATGCTTAATAACTTTTTAACTAAAAAATTAATGGAAGTATAAAACATACGTAGAAAAGTGCACAGACCATAAGTCTGTGCATGCCGCTGAGTTTTCAAAAGCTAAGCGCACCCTTTTAACTCAGATTGGAATCAGTCAGTGCTCTCTCAGGAGTCACCTCAACCCTGACTTCTGACACTGAAGATTAGCTTTGCTTGTGTCTACACTCTATTTGAATGAAATCAGAGAGGATGTACCTCTACGTGTCTAGTTCTTTCACTCAGCATTGACTGTGGGATTCATCCAATGTACTTATAGTGTGTTCATTCTCATTGTTTTATGGTGTTCCATTGTGTGACTGTCCCATATCTTATTCATCCACTCTACAGTATATGAGTTGTTTCTGGGTTTTGGTACAACTTGGTGATGCTGTGACAATTACAAAGCATATCTTTTATTGGATACACTCATGTTAAGTGATAGAGTATGCATGTATGCCTGTATTCACCTTTAGTAACTGTGACCAAATAGTTTTTCAAAGGGATCTATTTTTGTTATTAAACAATTTTGCATAAAGCAAATTTGTATGGCTGTACCACAGTTTGTTTATTTACTTACATGATGAAGAATATTTGTGCTTCTAACTTTTGGTGATTATGAATAATGCTGTTATAAATGTTTGTATTTTTGTGTGAATGTAAGTTTTCATTTCTTTAGGAAAAATGCCTAGGAACAGGGTTGCTGAGTAATATAGTAAATGTACATTTAACTAGATAAGACATGGTTTTCTAGGATGGCTATATATATCTCATTCCACCAGCAAACTGCCCCAAGTCCTCATCTGCAATTGATATTGTTAGTTTTTCATTTTAGCCTTTATTTTAGTATGAACTAGTGATCATTTGCATTTTGAGTATTATGTTATGAGATTCTCAGTCTTCTTGAATATTGAATGATTAATTTTTGTGGGGGGTGGGTATGATGGTGGCAGACATCTATTTAGTTTCAGGTTTTAAGTCGCAAGCTGTTCTTTGTGGCCTAT
>PVKE010037393.1:0-15923 GCA_004027555.1 Craseonycteris thonglongyai | reverse complement strand
TGATGTGATGTGGAGTTGTACATTGGGAAACTGTCTGATTGTTACCAACCAATGTCACCCCATTAAATTTAACAATAAAAAAAAAAGAAAGAAAGAAAAAAAAATTAGGTCTCAAATGTCCAAGAGCAATGGACTTTCTGAGGAAAGAGCAGATAGGAAGAGTGCTGGTGACTACTATATGAGAATTCTGGTGGGAGGGACAAAATTGACCTGGCCCTAGAAAAAGAGATGCTATTAGAAAAGAGAGAGGGAGAACAAAGAAGATTCCCAGTACAGTATTCTTCCATTTCATCTCCTCTTTGTCACTCACATTTGAAAAAAATAATGCTAAACCAGGCCTTCTTTACACGTGGGTCTTTGCTCTGGGTACCTTAGAAGGATGGCCCTTTTATCATTTCCACCTTTTGTCTGGATCTGATCTCCAGATCTAATTAGTTCAGCACTTCAAAGCCAAAAAAGCTTTTCTCTGTGCTCTCTTGGAACATCCTTATATCTACCAGGAAATTTTTCTGTCATACATCACTTTTTTATTCATATCTCCTCTTTTCATTGATTTCTCTTGAGATATACATTTTCTATTAATGCATGAATAGAATTTGATGCTGTATTTATTATAGAAAGACATTTGGTTCCAAATTATAAAACATTCAGGGGTTATAAAAGTAAAGGAAAATCTTTAAATATTTTTTCAAACCTCGAGAATCTCTTCATTTTTCTCTTTTTGCGGCTCATGATTACATGAAAAATAACTGCCTCTTATTTAGAGCTCACTATGTGCCAACCACTGAGTAAAAAGGCTTTCCACATCTCATCTCATTTAATTTTCACAAACATACCATGAGGTAAATACTACTCTTATCCCCATTTTCCTGGTTAAATATTTGAGGTTCAGAGAAGTTAAGTAACTTGCCCAAGATCACACAGCTAGGAAAAGGAAATGATGGGGCTTGAACCCAAAGCTAACACCCAAGCCTATCCTCTTAACGATGCAAGACTGCTTGAGAGTCAGCACCAGTTGTGAAAAGCAAGCCCCTATGGACACCTATAAGTTAAAGTGAATATGTGTACATGCTCTTGAATCCACAGCCTACCAAGGTCAACAGTACAGATCTTGGAGGTTTTGAATAACAGGTCACACAACAGATGACTAGAATGATTGAAGGGTTAGCTGAGGAAACTTAATAGAGTTGCCATGTGGTTTTTTGAATATCTAGTAAAAGACATCACTTAAAAATTTACAACCAAGATAAAGAGCATTAATCCCTCTCACAATTATTTTCTAATATATTTTAAAGCCAGTTGGAGAAGAACACCTAAAATAAAATTACAAACAAAATCCTAGGAAGGACATTTTGCTTTACATCTGAGATCAGATTTACGAAGGCATTGCTATTCATGCATTAGGCTTGTTCTTATTAGTAGGAAAGAAAGAGAAATCTAGTTATGGCAAGCCCTGAAACTTTTGGATCTCCTATTTGGCAGGCAATTTTGCTTTCGTAAGCATTTTGATAAGTTAATTTTGCTCCCTTGCCAGAAGGCCTCTGCTGAGAACACCCAGTTATTAGTACAAATCTAAGGAGCTATCACCCTGTCCTATTTTCAATTGAACTTGACCTTGAAGAAATATTAACTATGACTTGTTTAGGGGAGAAGAAGAGAATCACTTTGTTCTCCTGCCTTTATCAGTGATTCTTAATCAGAGGAGTTTCACACCAAGAGGAGCCTGTGACATAATAAATGACTGAAGTGTGAAGTTCTCCAGAGGAGATGTACTGCTGCTTCACCTTATTGAGGCTGAAGATGTACTGCTGTAAATAGATTTTCATGACGTCCCCTGTCACTCTGTCTAGTGAGATGAAGTAATTTTCCCACCACTGAATATTGAGATTGGGTATAGGATAAAAGAGGGAAAATGCTTGGATCTTTTTAAAAGGGGAACTTGTTATTATATTTTACCTTCACCTCGATCTTCAAATCATATGAAATCCCTATTACTTACATTTTATACTACAAAAACAAGAAGGCCAATTTTATTGGCCGTGGATAGTTCTAGTTAAAAAATATATACTAATATTTTATTTTTTGAATTTGTTAAAGTCTGTCAAAGTTTCCTCCCTGGAAGGCTGTTTCTGATCATTGCTAGGGACCCTTCACATGTCACACATATCAGTTCCACTTCAACCTCACATTCTTTTTGCTTAGCCAGCAAGGACAATATCTCAGAGTCAATGACTCTGTTCTCTCCTTTATCAATCCTATCTAAACAAGACTCTGCTCTCCTTTATATTTTTAAGCATGGCTCAAACCTATCCTTTTTCTCCCATTTCCAATTCCACCATAATTTTCCTATTATTTCTCTAACAACCTTGCATAGACCCTTCGTTCATTTAGTGGTTCCCCGTTGCTATCAGCACAAAGTGCATGCCTCCAAATCACTGACAAAGCCTGTGATATGGCCTCCAATTTTGTCCCTAGTTTGATCTTCTAACTTTCCCATCTCCCAAATTCTGTTTCCATCTTTCACAATTCTGGACTGCTATTTTTAGTTATTCTTATAGACTGAGTTCTCAATCATTCACATTTTCTCTCCCAGGTATATCTTCCCCTTTCGTCCCAGGATCCCACCCCTAGATTGACTTCCTCAGTTGTCCCAAGCCCATATGCCTGGGTTGAAGGCTGCTCCTTTGTGCCTCTATTTATTCTGTTCTGCACCTGTAGTAGGATGTTCCCACTTGTCCTTCTGCAGATTCGTTCACTGTTTCCCCCAATAGATTCCAAGAACCAGGAGGAAACAAAACAGGTTGGTTTTGCTTGTTTGTTTTGTTTTATTCCTTACTTTTATCCTTAGACCCTGGCTTAAAGCCAAATTCATGCAGGCACACAATTCATATTTCCTAAATAAATGAGTAAATGAGCTAAATAAATTTATCATCTAATACTTGCCTAAAATGCTATCACTGGCCAATTTTGCTCTGTCTCTTGTAACCTGCAATATGTAGCATAATGACCCTTGCTATTCTTTATCTCTAGAACCAAAAAATATGTTATGTTATAGTAAGGTGACCAGACGTCCTGCTTTTGGAGGGACAGTCCCGATTTTTAACAATTTGTCCCACATCCCGCGGTGTTTTAAAAAAGTCCCGATTTTTGAAAAGAATGCACGACAAGCTAGGGAACAGCGGGAGATAGACCAAATTTTTAATCAAGAACCCCCTCCTCCCCAGTCAATGGTGTCCCGCTTTACCAATGTTACAATCTGGTCACCTTATGGCAAGGGTGAATTAACATCACAGATGGAATGAAGCTTGCTAATCAGCTGACCTTAAGATAAGGAAATTATCCTGAATTGTTCAGTTGGGCCAATATAATCACAAGAATATTTGTGGAAGACAGGAGTGTCAGAACTAAAGACGTGGCATCAGGAGAAGGACTCAAACATCCATTGCTGGCTTTGAAAATGGAAGAAGAGGTCCAAAAGACAAGGACTTGAGAAGCTGTAAAACGCAAGAAAAAAAATTCTCCCCTATAGCTATTAGCAAGAAATATAGCCCAGCTGATACCTCAACTTTAGTCCATTTCATATTGCTAACCTCCAGAACTATGAGATAATAAATAGTGTTGTTTTAAGGTACTAACTTTGTAGTTGGATTTGATCAATGCTCTGTGGCTCTGTGATGCAGTATTTCCCATCACACTTTTCTGAAAGAGGATCAACCATCTTGGTCATTGACATGGATACTACACATTGAGAATGGCAGAGCAACAAAGTAAAGGAGCCTAATCACTGATGAGAGTGAATCCACGATTCATAACAGCACTAGACCACCTACCAGAGAGATAAGCTTCTGACTTATTTGAAATGCTATTATTTGTTGTCTTTATTTTATATTTTATAAGGGAAATGTTGTCAAAGATTTGATGACTGTATCTATAGGCCTATTCTATTGATAATATTATTTTTTCCACACTATATTTTAACAAGGACTTAAAGACACTGGTCCTAATATTAAAAGTTGATATCATCATTGGTGCCAACAAATAAAACAAACAAAATAACAACCACAATTTGTGTCATGTGTTCAACAAAATCATTAATTTTCCTCTTGAATACACAGGAAGATTCTTTCTTCCATATCTTGTTATAGTTGGGTTGGGCCCTATGATTCAGTTCTGGCCAATGGAACATGACTGAAAGTGATGCATTTATACTTTCTGTCATGACCCATAAAATCTCACTTAAGTCTTCACTCTCATTTCTTCTTTCTGGGGTGACCTTGAAGACTGCATTTTTTTTTGAAGATTTATTTTATTGTTTTTGACAGAGACATAGAGAGACAGAGACAGAGAGAGACAGAGAGAATGGGGAGGTCCCAGAGCAGTCTCCATAGTTGTACATCATCGGTTTTTAACATGGTTTTGTTCCACACAGGTGGGCAAGGATCACACATGGCAGGAACTGGGTTGGGGACCTCCAACCTGAGAGGCATGCCCCCTTGAGCCAGGGGCCAAACCAGGGGTAAGAACCAACTGGGGGCCTCCCACATGGGAAGAATACCCCAGTTCAGCATATGAGTCTGCACGGCCCGGGGCTGGGATTCAATCCTCAGTCTCTGGGGCTACAAAGCAAGTGCTTAACCTGCTGAGCTATTCTGGCTTCCCTGAGACAGTATGTTGCAGATGGAGATGTCACAAAATGAAAGAAGCGCAACCCTAAGGGACTGCATGCAGCAGAGTGCCTCTGCCCATTGGCATTAGATTGTGACATGAACAAGCAATAAATTTTTATTGTGTTAAACTACTGAAATGGGAGTGGGGGGAGTTGTGCATGTGTGTCATTACTGCAGCATAGCATACCCTCTGATTTAATAAAACTTATCAGCAATATTTTTTAAAGGTTTTAAATGTGGCTCTCACTACATGAAAGCTCATTTGTATATATCTATGTTAATCTTTGTTTTTTCTCTCTCTCACTCTCCTGCACCTACTGTTTTTCTTTTACTTTAACATTCTTTCCCATGTTTTTTGTTTTTTCTTAAATGGCCATAGTGTAAGATTGAGGTGTTTGCTGTAGTGTTAGGTTTATTGGATAGTATGTCTCTCTAAATTTCTAGGGCCCCTATTGCAATATATTTATAGTCAGTAGGAGAACCAGCTTTTCAAACTAGACAACACTGCCTCTAAGGTGAAGGCATAAAGGTTAAAATAGAATATTTATTTATTGTTCCAATTTTTAGAGGTTGACCTTGGGGGATTTTCTTTTGTTTAGATAAGAAAATCATAGATATAACTCCCAGAGATGTTCTAGGTTGCGGGGATAACTCCTGGTGCTACAAAATGTTTAGAATTATTCCTAACCAGTGAGCATTTTTGCTTAAACCTTGTGGTTTTAGAAAAGTCTACACAAATCACCATAATGAGCAAGCAGAGAGTTACTGAATTGTGCAATTTGGTTTGTCCCTTTAATGTAAGGTACCCTTATTTTAGTTCTGTCAAAGCCTCTCATTTATTACCCACTGTGCTGCTGAATCATTAGATGTAAAATAAACAATACCAACAAAACCAAATGATTCAGAATGTCAGTGCAGTATATTTTATTTATGGAAAAAAAATGTACTTGAATAGCACAGCTGTGGCTTATAAAGAAGAGAGAAACTATTTTAAATGTGTGGATAAAGAGAAACCGACAGAGATGAAAGAAGCTAATCTGTTTTTCCCCAGTATAGTAGTCAAATGTACCCTTCAATTCAATACACAACTGGGGTGAGATAATGAATCAGAAACTAAAACATCTTTTGCATATTTTCATAGAAAGTGACTTCACAGATATGCTGTTAGAAGTTTCCCAGATAATCAGAATTCTACCCATCTACAGGAAGAAAGAACTTTTGGTTTCAAAGACATTTTTACAATAATAAATGCATTGAGAAGCTCAATTGTTATCACAATGAATGAAAAGCATAGATTACCCATTGCCTTCCGTTACTTAACATGTCCTTTCCATCTTGGGTCATTATTTGTAATTATCTATAAATATTGAAGAGTGAATATTTAACAATATATGTAACACATTGATGATTAAACTTCAATAACAACACTTTAGCTAGCTTAGATCATGTATTATCTCAAGTTTAAAGAAAATACAAATAATACTAAATTTTTTTAAGATTTCAAAAATATATTAGACCTTGATATTTTTCCTAAAAAGCTGGTGAACTGGTATAGGGTTTCTTTGCCTCAGAACATAGCTTCCAATTTATTGTCATAGTCAACATTATTATCATGATTCCCTCCATCAGTTCATGGAAACCAGTAAATCTGTACTGTATAAGGAACAATATTTTTGAGATACAACATATCCATTGATTTTTAGCATTGATTCAATAGATTTTCATATCTATTCACAGAGGGCAGAACAACATAGACAATAAAATCTTTGAGCCACTTTCTGAGGCTAGACTCCCATTTATTTACTTATTTACACATATTTCAGCAATGGACATTGTGGTGGAGTTACAGAGTAGCTTGAGTTTTTACAAAGCA
The DNA here is from genome assembly GCA_004027555.1 of Craseonycteris thonglongyai. Lineage (NCBI taxonomy): Eukaryota > Metazoa > Chordata > Mammalia > Chiroptera > Craseonycteridae > Craseonycteris > Craseonycteris thonglongyai. The sequence goes on along the minus strand of PVKE010037393.1, from coordinate 9,383 downwards.
GCAAATTCACTGCTTGCCTTAAATACGTTTAGATAGATTCTAAGGATGAAAAACCAATGAAAAAGAGAGAGAGCTCCAAGAGTAGTATCCAAACCCACTTGAACTTTCAAACAAAATGGCCTATTATATTGTGTACTACTAAGAAATGTGTAACATTTCTAAACTAAGAGATTACCACAACTTTCTGTAAATAAAACCAGTGGTTACAAGAGTAAGAAATATAAAATTTTCCCATTTCAAATAATTCCAGAAATAATGCAACCATTACAAGTCTTTAGTAAACTTTTTGTGGCAATCCCTCTCCTGGGCATCGACCCAAAAAATCTGAAAACCTTAATCTTCAAAGATACATGTACCCCAATGTTCGTTGCAGCACTGTTCATGGTGGCCAAGTCGTGGAATCAACCAAAGTGTCCTCTGATAGATGACTGGATAAAGAAGTTGTGGTACATTTACACAATGAAATACTACTTAGCAATAAGAAAAGATGAAATACAGCAATTTGTGACAAATGGACATACCTTGAAAACATCTTATTAAGCGAAATAAGTCAGAATGAAAGAATCAAGAAACATATGACCTCACTTATAGGTGGAATAGAAAACTGAAAGGAACAAAGAAACAAAGACTCATGGACACAGTCAACAGTTTAGTGGTTACCTGAGGGTCGAGGGGTGGGGGGAGGTGGGTGGGAGAGATGGGTGGGAGGGAGTAGGGAGGGGGAATCAAACACACGGTAATGGAAAGTGTGCTGGTTCTGGGTGGTGAGCACATAGTGTGATGTATAGACAATGTAATGTAGAATTGTACACCTGGAAACAATGTAATTGATATCAATTAATGTCACCCCGATAAATTTAACAAAAATAAATAAATAAATAAAATTTTTTTGGGTGAAAAATGGGCCTATTGTATGCAGGTATACATATGTGCATATAAAGATGTATATACATGCACACATAGGGTAATAGATAGATGATGATAGATGATAATAGATTAGATAGACAGATGATAAATGGATGATTGATGACAGATATAGATAGATAGATAGATGATAGATAGATAGATAGATGATAGGTATAGATAGATGATAGAAGATAGATAGGAGACAGACAGGTAGATAGATGACAACAGGGTTTCCTCAAATTCTCCAATGGAATGGACAGATGGATTGTGTAGATATAATGGTATTTATGACACTACAATTTAGATAACACAATATAAGTCAAACACTCCTAAGAGATAACTCAGCTGTAGTGGGATTATACTCATTAGATTCAGAGTGAAGTTTTTGAAGGTTTATCTCTGCATGAGAAAATTACCTTTCGTTCTATCAGTTCTCTCTGATATATTCACTAGGTAGAGGTAACTGCACATCTGAAATCAAGGCAGCTGGTCCTCTGCAGACCAATCTTGTCCAAATATGCATCTGGTCCAGCTCCTTCTCCCCCATCATTCCACACAGTGCAGATCACACACACAACAAATATATTAAGTTCTTAGTTTATTCAGCTCCTTGGTTTACTTGTTGATCTGTCTCTAGGTCCTTAATTTCTCTTTCTGTGCTCTGAAAGTCAGGATCATGTCTCTTTAGCTTCATTTGCACCATATAACCATGCCCACAAAGAGGCATATTAAATGCACATTGGTGATAAGAGCTCTTCTAAGGATACGTGACAATCAGTGATTGCCATGTCATATACTTCTTTCTGTGAATTTAGTTATAGGGAAATGAGGGAAAAGGGTTGAAATGAGGAGTCTAGCTGCTATACTCTAGCAGCTAAGATTCTGCTAAGGGCATATATTTTAGAAATAATTTCTTTTGGGTATGCTTATTTCAGTGTCCTTTTGGACCTCTGCCTGATTCTAGACCCAAAAAGCCTTCAGTCTAGGTTCTTTGATATTAAGATCCAACCCAAAGAAGGTAGTTCTGATTGTCTCTGATCTTGTTAAAAAGTTTTCAATCACTTTGAGATTATCTGATTCTAAGATTTTATATTTTTTAAAAATTCTTTCACACCTGTATGCATAAGGATGGATATCACACTGTTGTTAACATAACATTGGAGGAAAACTGATCAATTACTTTTGCTTTTATACATCTTTGTGCAATTGTTCCAATTATTTCAATTAGATTGTATGAATGCTTTAATTTTAGAATGCCAAATAAATAAGTTTTAAAAATTCTACTTAGTATTTTTTTTTGTAGCCTCATTAGGGTGAACTGAAATCTGCCCACATTTTCTCATTTTGATATTATATCATAAGAGACAAACTTAATTACAGAAGAACAATTCAACTTGCCACTCAAAATATTTCTAATCTATACAAGTCTTGCTCTGAAAATAACTGAATATCTTCTCTTTAAGGGTTTAGTGAGGGAGAGTCTCAAAATGGCACCCTACTGAATAGTGTGATGACAACAAAAGGACAATAGAAATGCTAGAGCCTACTCTAAGACCAGAAAGGCCTTCCACCCACTCCTTTCCTCCCTTAACTTGAGATGAAATTTACCAGAGTGCCAATTAACTCACCTTCAACTGACCTACCCTTTCCACTTCCCCACCAGTAAGATGTGTTCTTCCACTGCTATCCTTGTATGCCCCTTGGGACTTCCAGTGAGGTATTATTATATTTTATTTTGGAAAGATTGTATAACCTACCTTCTTCTTTAGGAAGCAATGGCCTCAAGCTTTCTAATTTCTTTTACCAGACCCCCACAAATCCCTCTGGAAGTTACCCTCAGCATACCCCCAAAACTTCTGCACACTCTTGTACCCTTGTTATGTTTTCAGGTCTCTTTTTTGTTTAATAATATTCTCTTGGTGAAGCAACAACCATGCTCAGGATGTTTTATGAGACACCCACTTAACTTCCAGTAGCTAAAGCAGGTGGCTGCTGAGCTTTGATTCACAAGCTTGATTTTGTGGTTCTGTCGCTAGGTTTCTGTTCCTTTGGAAAACCTCTGGGGCTTTCTACATCTAACACCTTCAGAAGTGAAATATGGATGACTGATTGACTTTCTAGGGTAAGTGAAAGTTCTAAATATTATTAATTTGAAAGTTTGGTGTTGGCAGGAAACCCTTAAGGGCATAGATTGAGCAGTTTTCATTCTGGATTACCAAAACCTAACTAAACCAGCCCCAAAATAAACAGGATTTACACATTCATGTCACAATAACCATTGACTACCATGACACATACTTGGAACAAGGGACCAAGTGTCCAGGCCAGAGGGAAAAAAGCACAAAGCACTTTTCACTCTAATGCAGTAGATCCCAAGGTCTTTGCTTACTAAATGTATTTTTTAGGTTGATAGTGTGTGATTGATTGGCTTTCTGTTCTTCCCTGGCTCAATGTCTTGAGATGGCTTACCTTCCCCTTATCCCTGTGCTCAGCGGCAACCTGATATGCTCCTGTTTCAGAGTTGAGGGTCTCATGTTTGCATACCCACATTCATCCCCTTACCGGGGACTATGTCATTTTGTCACTCCCTTCCTGCTCTGGCTTTATCACTCCCAATTTTAAAACTATTATTACTATAAATAATTTGTTTAGGACTTTGTACATTCACACATTATTCTATTTTATCCCTAGAAAAATATTTTAAGAGTTTATTGTTATCTCCATTTTCAGATAAGCAATCCAAGACTAAAAAAATAGTAAATGATGTCCCCAAGGCTACATTGTCAAAAGTATAACAATTAATTCTTCAATTCTGGTTGTCCAATCCAAAAGCCAATGCTCTTTTTGTTATATCATGGTGCCTCCACATTTTTAATAATATTTACATTTATACCTTCCTTAACTATGACAGAGAATATAATCAATAATGAGACCATGGTGCTTTACTCTATCTTTCCTCCTCTTTTAACCTATCCAGAGCCATGTATTTTAATTGCCTATAATAAACAATAGTTTATTCTATAATTTTATGGTTTAGATATATACAGAACTGGCCTTGGTAATTATAACATGTCAAAAGAACTTATCATATTTTCTTACCTTTACTTACTTTAATGAAGTAATAATGTTCATTATTAGCTGTCACACATCCAAATGCACCCTATCTTCATGCACAAGTGTCCCAACCAGAATAAATGGTCAGTTAATCAGAGGCATATTGCCTTAGTAGAGCCCTTATAATGCTGATGCTTAATTTTGCAGCTATGACACAACTGTCATCCTTCCCATAATACATTTGAAAATAATTGCACAGTATTTTAAGTTTCCTGCATAAATTTGTACTCAGGGGAGAATATACCAAATATGTCTTCTAGAAGGTGATACTTTGACCTTGATAAGGTAAGTAAGAGAGGTGAGAATAACTGCTCAGTGTTCTTCCCACCTAAATCATGGTTACCTGCACTAAAGGACCCCAGAGTTCCTCCCATCACTGGAAGGACATGAACCAGAGCTTTCGAAATGGGTTGAGATGGGGTGGGCTGATACCAGAATGAGCATTGACAGAGTTTTCCTCAGTCTAAAGAATAAAAGAGATACAATGGTGGCCATAAGTTGTCCCAAGAAAACTAAATCTTTAGATACACCTTTTCCTAATCTAAAACATGAAAAACATAAACCAGAGGCTGAGGGTAGCACCAGATTTTGCCTCTAGAAGATTTTGAGAAGAAAATTACTGATTGAGAACTCTACTAGCAAGTAATTCTGGATGAAGGAAGTCTTCCCACCTCCCCTTCCTTTGCTTCCCAGTTTACCTCAACCAGAACAAGCCATGAGTCAGGGGCATACTCCATCAGTCAATGCAATATTTATAAAGCAGTCAAATGAAAATGCACTGAACATAAATATTCAGATTATAATTTCAGCTCTGTAATGCACTTGTGGTTTTAGGCAAGACATGTACCTTCTCTCTGCCTTATTGGCTCAATAGAAATTATGCTGCTCTTACCCTTTTCTCATGGTATTAGGAAGTTTATCTAAAGTAATAGATGTGAGAATAATCTAAAAAATACACAGGACAGAAGAAATTAAAAAATTATTAAACAAAATCATTAGCCTGGTAACTCTGACCAAGTGTGTTGTGACTGTGTTTTCCTTGTTACTATAAGAAAATAGGAATATATAAAGGTCACTAGAGGTTGGTCATGTTATCAGGTATACCTAATACCTCCTCTCCAAATGGATATATAATATGGTGATTGAGACATCAGGTTCTGGGGTTAGACAGATTTGGGAATAAATCCTGTCCATGTCACCTATCTGCTATGTGACCTTTGTTAAGTTATTTCCTATACGTGAGCTTCAATTTCTTCATCTAAAAATGGGGCAATATATTTACCTGTAAATTTCATCTCAATGGATTATTATAAGAATTACATTAATTAATGCATGAAAAATGTATTTTAGAAAAAATTTGGGACATGGTGAGTGCCTAGTAAACGTTGTGAACATTGTCTCTTAACATGCCTTCCTTGTGATGTAAATAGGATCTCCTGAAAATAAAGAGTTATAGACTCAAAGTTAAGTTTGAACAATATTAACTTAAATGAGTTCTAGCCTGCAGACTTCTTAGAACTATTAATATGTTAATGTACAGGCAACTCTTCAAAAAGGAGAGATGGTGGCTAGCATTTGCCCAAAGTATTTGAGGTTTAAAACCCTTCATTTTTGCAGTAGCATTGCAGGGCAGGGCTTTTGTGGATTATATTTTGGGAAATCTTGTTCTCACACATCAGACATTCATAAAATTGTGGCAAAATTCCAGGATATTATTTGCTTCAAAATAATAAGAGGGAAATGGAAAGAAATAAGTAGATGAGGGTATGCATGCAAAAAGATAAGGTATTTGTTGATTGTTGTTGAAACCAGACAATGGATACATAAGAGTTTATTATACTGTTCTTTCTTTTGTACATGTTTGAAATTTTTCATAAGTTTTTTGAAAAGGTATATGAAATACACACATTTGTACACACACAAGAAGTCTACAAGGTATGGCTACTCTCTTGAGGTTCACAGACCCACTCAAGCAAAGATAAATTATCTGCCTTTCTCACTAACTTCGAGATGAAGCTCTTCACCCACCTGAAAAAACTTGAAGTCTCCTGCAGTGACAATAGTCAAGGAGATTCCAGCTGGCTTAAAAATCTCTTCTCATATGCTACCAGATACATTATGACAGTCACAATCAACCAAAGGTTGGATAACGGAATTTAAAACATCAAACATTCAATTGACCTTTTGTAACATGAAATAGGCTTAACTTGAAGACTCACACACATCTTTCACTTAAAGCTGTCTCTTGGAAATCCCAAAGGATTTCCTGTTGGTCTGGAACCTATTTCACTTGCCAAAGTGCCTAACTTATTATCTAAGAGAATTATCACTACTGATAACAAGGAAGCCACCAAGCAACTATTACATTTTGGCTTTTTAAACGTATTCTCCCCAACTGCTCTCGTTCTAAATATTGTTATTTTAAACATACCTCATTATTTTTTATTATGCCCAATTAAAGGTACTTGTACATTTGCACCATGTCTTTAATGATTTAAACTCACTTTGGGACATTAACAAAATCCTATTATTGTTCACTTAATCTTTAGAAAGCTCACAGATAGCTAACCCACTTGTCACCAAGATTTGTGTTCATGAGTTAGTAATTTCCCAATAGCATGGGGTCTCCTAGAAGACTGATGTTATTCAACTCTTAGGTGTTTACAATCCACTCAAAATTTATGAGGTGCTTAAGTTTGTTTCTATCCCCTAAATTTCCTGTTTCCACTCTCTCTCTGGTCATGCACAATGACCTTCTTCTTCTCCTAAGAGTTGCCATTGAAATTAAGGTAACTCTTCTTACTTAGTCCCTATTGTATAGTGATATACTCCAAAGAAAAAAAAGAAAGAAGACAGGAAATGCTATCCTATTGAGTTGCAGAAATAATAGGTCTCTATTCTCCTTTTTACATAAAGTTGATTCAGGTTGCCCGGGTTTGACTTCTTATTCTCCAAAGATTTCTAATCAGGGCTTTCCCAAGATTCTTAAGCAAGAAGAAGAGAAAGAAATTCAATTCCAAGAACTAGACAATTTCTGCTTACATGGGACCCACATCTGAGAACCTGTGACTGGGACAGGACAATCACCAACACATTAACTGTAACAAGTGGGCACATTCCGAGCATAGAAAACTCACACCATCCTCACTGAAATTGGAGATGGCCTAAAACCCCAGAGAGGTGCCCAGATACTGTGGTAAAGGCATTGGTACCAAACCCTGTCCCCCTAGCTGGTAAGTTTTCCTGTCAGTAGAGGACTTCTCTGCATGAATTTGTCAGTTATATAAAAATATATTTTCACCAATTCACACTCACCTCCATCTAGCACTTCATCAAGTCATGTTACAGATGTGGGATGAACCTGTCCCAGGTGAGGATCCAGATGGACCTCGTTCAATCAGAACTCTGTCTAGAGCAGCTTTCATAAGCCCCTGTTCAGTTGCAAATTAGTCCATTACTCACTAGAATGAGGGGTACACTGGCAAATGTTTGAAGTGCTGGTTTCTAGCACTCTGCAGTTGGTAACTCTGCTGTTATACTAGAATGGGATATTTGAGCTAACATATTAGACTTTGATACACCTAGGGTGCACCACTATTATGGTATTTCTTGGTAATTACTTTTCTCCTGAAAGGGTTTACAGGGTGGGGCAGATCAGAGCACTAAGCTACCTTTGCTGTATGTGCCAGACACTATATGAGCATTTTAGAAGCACTCTTCACAACCAGTAAGTTTGTTATTTCCATTGTAGGAAAAAAAAAAAATGATCTTCAGGGAGAAGCAAACTGTCTATTAATTGGAGAGATTCCAAAACTAAATTTAGACCCTAATCATACCCCCCCTCCTGCCCCTCCTACATATACCAGAATGACAGGGATTGGGATGGACATTGTCATCGGGTATCGTTTCTCTATGAACTCCTTTCTTCCTTTTTCTACATACAAGTAGTCCTGTAGATACAATTTTTTCAGCAGCTGCTCATCCTGTTCCATTGCTGCACTTTCTAATAGCCACTGTTCTTATTCATGCCTCCTTTCTTATTTATCACACCTGTATAGTCTCCCAACTCATATCCTTGTCTTATCTCCTATGCATGACCTAGGACAAAATGTAACCTCCTAAGACTAACCTAGAAGGCCCACTAGGATCTGCTCCTTGCTCATCTGTACCATCTAACTTCCTCCTACATACTCTTCGACCCATTCAGTAACAACTGTGCTACATTCTCTAGTTGTGCCTCTGAAACACTCAGCCCCTCGACCTCCTTCCGTGCCAAAAAACCTAACTTATCCTTAAATTTTTGTTTGACTTGTATGGTACTTCCTCTTTGAAGCCAAACCATGTATTCATCCCTGGACTCTCACTGTCTTGTTAGAAAATAAACTCTTTGAGTATTAAACTCATATCTTATTCAACATCACTGCCCAGTCAGATCCTTACCCAAGGCTATATGGCTGGACTGAAACAGAACCCAGCTCTGGTAACTCCCTTCACAATGCTCTTTCCAGGAAGCATTTGGTGTGGGGCTTTGCTGGAATTAAACAGGGCTGGTTGCCGTCCTCTGGTGCTAGTCAGAACATCCTCAAAAGTATCTCTTTCAAATACATAGGAGTGACCTCTTATCCTACTTACGGGTTCGTCTATGACAAATCAGCTTCTGGATTTGTGAAGTCTGACGAATTTATTTGGAAGATCTGATCAACAGAAGTGTGGAATGATAAAAGCAATCAAGTATTTTCTCACAGAAAAAAAGTTATGATGACACGGGTTTGTTAACAAGTCCATTAGCCCTCTAGCAGCCAATCGTCCTACAGAACAGACTCCTTAATTTAGCTGCATTGCTCAGACCTTTGGCATGGTAATTTCAAAAATATGACATACTATGTATCAGAATCTTCATTCCAATAAATACATATTCCAAACGACAACTCTGGACACAGTGTTGAGTTTTCAGGGAACTAAACTGAGTGCTCACTCTCAGAGTGAAAAACAGAGAAGTTACAGAGCAAGTTTCTGAATTGATCTGGGAGAGAAGACATGAGAAGACGCAGTTTTACGGGGGAGAAAAGTATTCTCTATCTCATGTCAATAACTGAAACCAGAACTTTTTAAAACAGGAAGGGCAGTTTCTTTTTCTTTGTTAACCACAACCCACATCCAACTAATTACCAACTCTTGTCTATTTTTATTTCCAAAATATATCTAAAATCCCTCCCTTCCTCTGTAGCCCAGGTACCACTGGGCAGACCCTCATCAGCTCATACTTAGTTCAATGTTTTTCCCTATTCCTTCTCAAAACCATCCGTCAATGCTTCTCAAATGTGTAAGAATCACCTAGATGTTTATTTAAATACAGATTTTTT
>PVKE010037392.1:0-15923 GCA_004027555.1 Craseonycteris thonglongyai | reverse complement strand
AAAATAGGCTTCAGCTTTTCCCCGTTCAGTATAATATTTGCTGAGGGTTTGTCATATATGGCCTTTATTATGTTGAGATATTTTCCTTCAATTCCTATTTTATTCAGTGTTTTTATCATAAACGGGTGTTGTATCTTGTCGAATGCTTTTTCTGCATCGATTGAGATAATCATGTGGTTTTTATCCTTTGTTTGGTTTAAAACATGTGAGTCTTTCTATACTAATCTAATCACTTAAATAGGAAGATAATGCAAAAAAAAAATGAAACATGCTTAATATAGAAGATCATTTAAAAAAAAATTACTTAATAGCTACTATAGTATTTTGAAAAAATAAGAATGAGAGAAATATTTAAAATAAACTAGCTAGTAATGATTAAAGTATAAGCTGAAATTTTAAAGTTTTATTTTTATTGTTTTTTGACAGAGAGAGACAGAGAGAAGGGGAGGGCCCAGAGCAGTCTCCATAGTTGACAGCATTAGTTTTCCATATAGTTTCACTCCACAGGTGGGTGTGGAGCTGCGCAGGGCAGGAACTGGGCTGGGTGCCTCCCACATAGTCCCTGGCAAGAAATAAACTGGGGGCACACTCCAGTTCAGCATATGTGTCTGCATGGGCCAGGGCCGGGATTTGATCCCCGCGCTCTGGGGCCACAAAGAGAGTGCTTAACCCTAAGCCATCCCAGCTTCCCCTAAGCTGAAAATTTAAAATACACTTAGGTATACACACAAAAAGCTATGTTACCCACAATGCTGACACTGACTTATCTGGTATAATAAAAGTTCTTAAAACATGCCCAGTATAGCTCATAATCACCTGGTTGACCTTCATTTAAAAGAACTGAAAATTAAGAATAGCAATTATTTCACACTGTTCCTAAAAGCATCTCAAAATGGCAATAGGAAATAAATATTTCATGAGAAGTACTCAAAGCTAATTTTCTTAAGTTACTTGCCTAAGTTAAACAAGGCTCAAAAACTGATACCCTGAACATACATACATAAAACACCTAGGGAAGGGCTAGGCAAGACATCGATTCGCAATCCACAGGTGGACCACCAAGCAATTTTAAGGACAATGCCTGAATTAAGAAGTGTCATAGCAAATGCCACATAATGCCAGGGCCTAGAGGCTAAGGCAGCTAAATGTAAAAGAAACACACTTTTCATATGCACATGTACAGCTGCTAGAGGCGAAGATTGGCTCTTCACAATTGAGGTGGCTGTATGTACTTTAGCAAGTGAAAATAAATACCTAGTGGACTGCAACAATGAAGAAAACTAGAAGTAGCCCTTGCCCTGAAAAAGTCTGTCCAGGCATGACCCAGGGTATACAAGTAGGTTTAAGTAAATATCAAACATGTTATGGCCCTAAACTGACTAAAAATGTTTACCTGTCATCAAGAAAACTCCAACCTGAAAAATGAATTTCTTTCTCACCATGACAAATAACTAATAGAAGAAACACTAGCAAAATTAGAAGGTTTGGGTTTCATTATAAGTTTGCCACCTAACTAGCTATGTGACAATTTGGCATTCATTCATTCAGTGGGTATTTTGAAAATCTTATTACGTCCCAAACACTGGAAACAAAGTAGTGAAGAAAATATTGAAAATTCCTGTCCTCATGACACATTCTAGTGAATCATTTAATCTCTAAAAACATTTCAGTTTTTCTTTCTCTAAAATAATAGATCTCACATATGAGGGCATTTTCAATTCTTAAAAAAAAGAAGTCATATTGTTTTTATGAACCTAGAAAACCAACTTATGGAGCATAACCTGAACTACATTCTTGCCACTGGCTAAAACTATTTGTTGTATCATTATAATCAGAGAGCAATTAGAGGAATATAAGTAACTAAAATTATTGAAGGACTTATTTAAAACTTGCTAATATTGGTTTATACAATCTAGATGAAATATGAGACTTACTGGCCTATTACTAGGCAACTAAACTTCCTCAATGGGATCCAAGAAGGAAGTAGAACATCTTATAAGAAATCTATTATAATGAATAATTTTAGACATTTCCAGTATTTAAGTCTATAAAACATAAGTTGCCTAGTGAATCAACTAATCAGCTTATCTTATCTTCAGAGTAGGATATGATCTTTGTTTTCAAAGTCCTTGCTTCAAAACAGGTTGTCAGAAATCCAAACCATGTATTCAAATCCAGTTCCTATGTCTAACATTCAAATTTTTCTCTTACTGATCATCAAGATATATACTCCCCCCACAAGAAAACAGGAATGACTATCCTTCAAGCATAATTCCTCAACTCCAAAACGGTAAATTTTTAAAACATCTTTATATATTCAGTTTTTCCCAGATAAACTTTTGAATCACAAATTACATTTCTGATAAGACCAAAAGAACATTCACTTTGTCTATCCCTTCCTGCACTTTCTAATCCTTGAGTATCATTCCCAAAAGAATCTACCACAAAATAACAACAGCAACAAAACATATCCCACCAAAAGAGGCTCCTCCATTTATTTTCAACTCATAAAATATGTTCAAAGTTTGCCAAAGCATGCTAACTTTCACTAACTTTGAAAGACAGTATAAGCAGAAGTTCTGAATTATGCCAATCTTGGACAAACTATTATTAATCTCTATGCTGTATGCTGTATTTATGCTTATTTTTAGAGGTTTTAAGAATATGAGCACCACCATCAGATTCAGTAAGTGCAAATGCAGAAGTGTGGAAATGGTTAGCGAGAGAGAAGATGAACAAAAAGTGGTGGAGCAACTTTACATAAAATACATATAATAAAAACATGATTTTATTTTCTACAGTGACCTGAACTGTAAAGGGTTTCTAAAACTAGGTTCTAAACTCAGCTGTACCACAATATCAAATTGCTAAAGGAAACCTTAAAACATCCATCTAGGGGAAGCCGGGATGGCTCAGTGGGTTAGGCGCTCACTTTGCAGCGCGGGGGACCGAGGATCGAATCCCGGCCCCGGCCCGTGCGGAACCATATGCTGAACTGGGAGCTCCCCTAGTTCAGTTCTCTCTCTCTCTCTCTCTCTCCTCTGTCAAAATAAATTAAAAAAAAAAATATATATATATATATATATTTTTTTTTAAATCCATTTTAAAAGCCTCATATTGATGAACATTATTTACTTGATTTATATTTTAGAATCCAATACATAAGACTTTGATAAAACTGAGATGACATAACTTAGAAGAATCGTTACTGTGAGATATTAATTATCCAGCACTCTTGCTATTGTTTGCCTTTTAGACAGAACCCTATTAATGGCACGTAGGTATATTGAGAAAAAAAAAAAAAAGGTCAGACTTTGGAACCAGGAAGATATGAATTTTAACTCTGGTGCACTACACCTTGGCCACAAACTTTCTGAACCTATTTTTTCATCTCTAAAATGGAAATATTAATACCTACCTTGAAGGACTTATAACAATTAATGAAAACAGATGTAAAGCAGCTGGCATACAGTAAGAATTAAAGAAACTTCAGCTGCTTTTATACTTTTATTGCTCATAAAAACATTAAAGAGAAGACATAAGAAAGGACATGACAGGAAAATAAATCAGAACCTAGGTTACATTCAACTGCTAAAACAAAACAAAATAAACACACTCCACTATAGTTCAAGTGAAACTTTGGGCTAAACTTTTTGTTTACATTTTAGACATACAAGGTAATATTGTGGTCTCTATAAGAATGTAAAATCCAAAATTAGCTACAGGAGCACTTATTTTGGAGCTATTTAAAAATAAAAGATTATTATCACATTGTAAGACAGATAATTTTATGAACAGGTGAGATGATTTCACCATTGGGAAAAATGCCAAAATAAGATTTTAAAATGCTTATGAAAGGATAGTAAAAGATTCCTACCTTTAAACCGACTGCTATAAGATCTGTAACAACACTGTATGGAAAAAGTAAAAAGAGAAAATGGAAAACAAAGTTAGAGAACAAGTTTTTTAAAAGACAGATAATAAGATTAGAGAAAAAAAGAAAAAGCATTATAACAACAAATAATAAAAATAAGAATATGATGAATTGTGAATTGTTAATACAACGAAAAGTGATGGGACAGCCTAGCAACAGCAGAGTGTAAAAAAGCAAAGCTTTAACAGCAATGTAAAAAAACAACTACCGGTAATAAATCAAATTCTCTTTTAATATACAGAAAGGTATAGTTGTGCTTTAATAAAATTAGTTAAGTATATGTTTATCCATTTACCTCTTTTTAACAAACCCAAACCAAAATTTAGAATCACCAAAGTTCATTCTCTTACATCACTGTCATGAATGATCAATCGTGTTTAAAGTTTTAAATAAAACAAAACCAGTGAGTGGATTTTACAGAAATAGAAAGTATCTTGCAAATTTGCATCTACCACCCCAAACAGCTCACCAAAATATAGCTAAGATAGTCTCTCAGAACACATCATATTCCTGACATCAAAATTTTCAAAGATTTGCTTTTTAAGAAAATTCAACCACATCAAAACTGTTTTGGTATGAATTATCTCAGGAGGAACTGAACACATACACACAACAGTTGGAATTTGGAAAGGAACTAGAAAGATGTTGACTGGTGGTTTGTTTTTTTTTATCTATCCAAAAATAATGAAATAGAACATTATTCAGGCTGTGGGAAAATGTAGAAAGTTAATTAGCCTTCTGAAAGCCAAAATTCACTGTGTTGAAAACTAATTCCTTAACACCAAGGTGTAAAGACTCCTATAAAGCTCTTTGGAACAAAAATCTGTTTTTTCTAACTCCAAAGAAACTGTCTTTAAGTTTGTCTCCATAGCTCCTAAAAAACAGCTATAACTAAATTCTATATATTGTTAATAACCTATGTCATCATTACTTAATAAAAAGTAAATAAATTTATAACTCTGAACTGTTTAACGATGCAAATTTAATTGTTCTAAACAATAACCATCTAGATTTTTACTTTTCTTCATAGACTTTTGAAACTTGAAATTCATGTCTGAAATTTAAATGTGATAACTGATGTTTGTGCATAAAAAATAAAATTGTAATATATTATACTATGGTGTTGGTCCTGCTGCAGAATAAATCATGAACCTACTTGAACTTACAAATGAACTTACCTTCTAGTACCTTATTGCCCCACATATTTAAAACATTAAACTCATTCATAGCTTTAAAACCACATATAAAGTGAAGTTAACTTCTTAAAACACTGTCCAAAAGAGTAAGTTTGATCTTCATGTTGTCTGATAGTTTAACAGCCAAGATAGGATGCATAACCCAAGGAGTCCTCTTTATTATCATTATAAATTTTCCATTACAAAAAGCTAACGTGCTTCCTCCATATCTCAAGTCAAACTGACTTTCAATTCACACACATACTGAAATACAAATTTCATAGCCTTCCTAACTGTAATAGTGGCATAATTACACAAATTAAAACAGCAAAATTTTACGCACATATAAAGGTGATGTGAAATGAATTTTCAATAATGCTCTCAGGGAAGCTTCAATTAAACAATAAAAAGTTTTACTTAAATAAAAGTAATTTAAAGAACATCACAACCATAAATGAAATGTAAAACTGAACACTAATGTCTGCAGCAGTGTGGAATCTGCATTCACATGAGTTAATCCAATATAGCATATAGACAATATTATGAAACTAGGATAAATAAATCTAATGAAGACAAAAATTACTGGAAGATTCCATTGTCTTTAAACAGCATGGCAATCATCAAATATGAATACATGTACATGGATGGCTTTTACTGTTCAAGCAAGTTCATCATATTCTACAACCAAGAGGTTTACAGATATTTTGCCATTAAAAGCAAGTAAAAGGCCAAATAGAATATAAGTGGATTTGCAGGTTCTAATAGAGCTGGAGACTTTTAAAAATTATTGATGTACGTATACTACGACCTTCGATTAATTCATCAAGATCCTAATCTAGTTTCGTTATTCATCAAATTCTCTGTCAGGTCCCACCCCTATCCCTGGGTCCCCCAAAGAAATATGTATATCGGTTATTTTATATCTTTTTATTTTGATCACGGACCTTATCAACTTTTTAGTGTTTCTGAAGGTTCTCCGAAAAATGCACGTACACTGTATTTTATATACATGGCAGGGAATCCAGGAAGTTTCGGGGTGGGGGGCGGGGGTGAACGTCCCTGGTCACCAAGTCCAGACGCCGGGCACTGAGACATCGTTAACACCGCCTAGAGCACAAGTCCGGGGATCTGGGCTGATCCTCCGGCACTCCGCGAGCCCGCGTGCGGCCCTGGCTTCGGGGCCAGACCGCCGCCCAGACGTGCCCCGACGCAAGCACTCGCTGCCCGCCACCCGGCGGCCCCTGAGGCTCCAGCGCTCGCCCCACCTCACCGGTAAACAGCAACTCCCCAAGCGGGAGGACGCCCGCCCCGAGCGCCGCCTCCGCCTCCCCCGGGGCCGCGCACCATTTTCTGAGAGGAAGTGTCGGGAGCCCGGGCCGGGCTTCCCGGACTCTCGGGGCGGAGGGCGGCCCCGGCCACCGGCGGCTGCAGCGGGCTTTGCTCCCCTTCGCGGTGTGAGGGTGCAGAAAGGGGCTGATGTTAAAGGGATGCCTCGTGGGGGCGACGAGGCTGCCGCGGACCGCCCCTCAGTGACTCGGGCTACCCTAGGAGGCGCCCGGAAGCCCCGCCGTCGGGCTCGGCCGGGGCCGCTCCTTGCGCCGCCGCTGCCGCGCCCGGCTCCCCGGCTCCCCGGCCTCCGCACGTCCGGAGGAGAGCCGAAAGGAAGTGGGGCAAGCGCAGCCCCGCGCGGCCGCCACGCCGCCTTGCACTTACCCATCCATGGCCCAGACGGAGGAGCGCACAGTGCGGGGACTGACGGGCTCACCGCGAGCGGAGGGGGAAGGCGGCGGCGGCAGGGTGGCTCTGGGGGACGGGCAAGCGGTGCCTCCTCGGAGCCCTGGCCGGTTGGAGGTGGAAGGAGAGTGAGAAACAGGGGCGGAGACCAGGGACGCTCCCGCCACCGCCGCGCCCCCGCCTGCCCCACTCCGCAAGCGCGTCCCCGCCTCGCTTCGCCCCGCCCCTTAGCGTCGACGCCCTCCCTCGGCCCCGCCCCCCAACCGGCCTCCCATTCGGCTCCAGGGCGCCCTCTTGCAGGGGTCGCTCTTAGACCCCGCCTCCCGGCCTCTCATCCCAGGGGCGCGCGCGCGCGCTCGTCGCCCCCCGTCTCCCTCCGGAGCGCCCGGGGGCGCGCGCCTGTGCTTCGCACTTCCCTGCCCCGCCCGCCTTCTCGCGGGCTCGGCTTGCTTTCTGGCTGCTCCACCAGGGCCCGTCTGGCTTGGACACCTCCCTCTACCGGCGAGAAAAGCGTGGTGATCCGACTCCGGAGAGTACGTAGGAGGGTCCCGCGAGGAGCCCAGAACCGCGGCGGAGCTGCCTCGGGTGGGCGAGGCTGTGGGTGGCACTGCCCCAAGCACGCAGGCCTGGCGCGTGCTGGCGTCGTCGGAACCCCCAGGCCCTGCACTTCTAGGAACTACGGGTTCGGGACCCTGGCGAGACCTGCCCATTGCCCGCCCGGTGCTTGGAGTTGACGCGTGTGGTTGGAATTAAGATGAATGTGATGAAAGAGACTGCCCCGAACTTGAGAACATTTGAAATTTTCGTACAGTTTTAGTCTCCAATAGCTTTTCTACCTGACAGTCTGGGATTGAATTTATATGAAACATTAATTGCACAATATGGAAAGGCCACTATAATGCCAGCATTTTATACAAGTTTCCACTTTACTCCATGGTAAAAACAAACAAAAACTCATGAGGGAGTGATTTCCGTTTTCCAGATAAAAATTTAGACACAAGGGGAAGCCGGGATGGCTCAGTGGGTTAAGCGCTCACTTTGTAGCCCCGGGGACCGAGGATCGAATCCCGGCCCCGGCCTGTGCGGACCCATGTGCTGAACTGGGAGCTCCCCCAGTTCAGTTCTCTCTCTGTCTCTGTATCTCTCTCTCTCTCTCTCTCTCTCTGTCAAAAACAATAATAAAACAAAAATAGACACGATACGCTGATTTGCCCTCATTTTCACAGCCGCTAGATCCCTTTCCTCTAATTCGAACAAAATTGTATGTGTGTTTGTATGTGTGTATGTATGTATGTATATATATATATATAATAGTGACAACTCACTTGTTTCTTTTCCCTTTTATATTTGCCTAGTTCTGAAATTGAGTGATTTTTTTCAATTTACAGATCACCAAACATGAACCTCTAAATTCTGTCCTCGGTGGGAGGGGAAAAAAAAAAAAATTCTGTCCTCGACCAAATTCTTAACCTCCTGAGTAGAAAAAAGGGCTGCTCCCTCTACTTCCTGATTTGAAAAGCAAGTTACAAGAAACTGAACAGATAGCAAGATATCATTTGTCCTTGCTAATATGCTGCTTTTAAATAAGTGGGTGCAACTAAAAAGATTTAAACTGTCCATTTATCCATCATTCAGCCAATATTTATTGAGTGTTTACTATGTGTCAAGCTCTGCAGGGGGATACCCGAGAAAGTCAGGTTTCAGCCTTCACGGTTGAATGGATTCTATAGTCAGTTTATTATTTACTTATTTATTGGTCAAATACAATTTTCAAACAGCTCAAGTACCTTATTTAGGGAGGCCATTTTTAAAGTACTGTATCTAACTTCAATCCCGCTTTCCAAAATGTCAACAGTATTTTGTTTTGTATGTTAAATCCAAATATTAAGTTACAGTTGTAAACATCTGCACCCTACATTGCCAGATAGAAATTAAAAATATCAGCAAGATGAATATATTGATGGTGCATTCCTGCTTTTATTTGGGGAATATATTCTTGTTAATGAATTTTTTTATTTTATTTTTTTTTAACTATACATAATATAATCAGACATGCTCATTTTGGAAAATTCAAACTATTATTAAAAAGTTATAAATATTTTTCTTCACAAATCACCCACACACACAATAACCAGTGTAACAATTCTGTGTGCATCTTTCTAAACCCTCACCGTTTTTTATTTGCTTTTTTCATTTAAAATTTTTAGAAATTTAGGGAAGCTGGGATGGATCAGTGGGTTAAGAGCTTGCTTTGCAGCCTGGGGACCGAGAATCGAATCCCAGTCCCGGCCCACACGGACCCATATGCTGAACTGGGGTGTGCTTTTCACACGGGAGGCCCCCAGTTCGTTCTCACCTCCTCCCCTTCCCCAATTCAGCCCCCTTGGGGGCGTGACTCCCATGCGGGAGGCCCCCAATCCAGTTGCTGCCCTGCACGGGCGGGCCCCTGCCCACCTGTGTGGAACAAAACCTTGTTGAAAACTAATGACATACAACTATAGAGAATGCTCTGGGCCCTCCCCCTTCTCTCTGTCTCTCTCTGTGTCTGTCTCTCTCTGTCTCTATCAAAAACAATAAATCTTTTTTTTTTCATTTTAGAAATTTTTCTCATTGCAGTACTTTTCCTCTATATAATTCTTTTTAATACTGCCTGGTATTTTATGATTTCATGTACTATAACTTAGCTAATGTTTTACAACATAGTGGAAATTTGCACTATTTCTAATTATTTAAAATAACTAACAATATTGCAAAGTAAGAATATCTTCCCACATATATGACTATATTGCAGAGTAGATTACTAGAAGTAGAATTGCAGAACAGAAAATAAGCATTTTCAATATTTTGCAAATATTTCCAAAAGAATTCCAAAAAGGCTGCACCAATTTATACCCTTTCTCTTAGTCCCATGCCTCAAGATAGACTAACAAATTTCAGTATTAAAAGAGAAATGTGAAATCTATTTGAAATTTACTGTTGGTATTACTAACAATAACTCTGAAAAGTCTCCAATGTAAAGACTCAAATGAACAAAACTGACATTTCCTAACCACTTAATGTCCAGTTTTAACAACAGAAGCTTAGATATAAGAAAAAAGCTCACAGCAGGAAACAAGGTGAAATCATTCTGTTTCCACTGCTTCTTGGTCATAAATTCAAAGGAATTCTCTCAAGGATTGAGCTCTATAGATTTGTGGATTCCTCTGATTCAAACAGTAGATAGAATGGAATTTAGGTTTTTTAGGACTACTTTTGGAATCCTAGCTATTCCCAGAGACTCTATGGCATGGAAAAACCATGGCCTGCCTTCTATAGTCTCAACAGAAGTTTCTTGAATTTCTGGAATGATCAGATATCCCCTATGTGACCTGGGTTGGCATGAGAGTTTTATGTTCTGTATCGGAGGGCTGTCTGGAAAAATCCCCAGCCATTGTCAATACAATGAGAACAGTTACATGACTGGAGACTTTTCTTGATGGTAAAGAGGAGAACACATTCTCTATTTACTAATTCATCTATGCTTTTGAAATGTAAGAGTTATAATAATTTAGTTTATAAATTTTCTAACATTTTACCTTCCTTGTGTTTTTGTTCTAATTTGTCTAAGAAATTCCCCTGAAACACCTTCATCTAATAAGAGACATTCCCCATCCCCCCCGCCAACTATTTTATGATTGGACAAATAACCTTTGAACATTTGCCTTAAGGCATCCCAGTATGCAGTGACCATTAATATTTAACCAACATTACCCTATTCATGTTTACAGGTAAGACTTCTTAAGATATAAAAGTAATATAAAAATGCTAATTTAGGTCAGAAATAAGACCAATCATTAGGTAAATCTGGAAGGTGGACATTTTGATACCACTTTATCCCATGACAAGTATAAAATCATAATCATTAATGCTATTCCCTAGAATGGAAACATCTGAAGTTATACTGAGTGAAAAAAGCTAAACTCAAAAGGTTACATACTGTATGATTCAATTTATATAACATTCTCAAAATGACAAAATTATAGAGATAGCCAACAGACTAGTGGTTGTCAGGGCTTAGGAACTGGTTGGGAGAGTATGGAGAGAGAAGGAGATGGGTGTGACTATAACAAAGCAGCAAGGGGGATGTTTTGTGGTAATGAAATAGTTCTGTATCTTGATTATGGGGTTGGTTATACAAATCTACACATGAAAAAATTGCATAGAACTTTAGATACACACAAAATGCATATAAAACTGGCAAAATCTGAGTAAGATTTGTGGATTGTACCAATGTCAATTTTCTGTTTTGTTAATTATTAAGATGTTACCATTGGGGAAAACTGGGTGAAGAGTACACAGGACCTCTTTGTACTACTTTTTAAACTTCCTATGAATCTGTAAGCATTTCAAAATAAAACAATAATAAAAAGAAACCGTGTGCAGTGTTGTTTTATAGATTGTTTAGTAGTTAAGCAATAACAAACTTCAAAGCCTTAAGAAAAATGTGTGGGATTATAATTCCTATTTTTCAAGCCATATCAGATTACAATAGCTGACACACACTGAGTCTGACAGACTCTGCCCAGTTTGCTGAATTATGAGCTTTTCTTAAAAATCCTTTCAAACTATTTGAGGAGGAGGCTTGAAAGCATCTCCTACGTACTCACTGACCTCTCCACCACCATGAGTCATGTCCATTTTCCTCATCCTGTGCATGGCCCTGATGCAATCATCTCTGTGAATCTCAAACGTTTTCAATGCCCGGATCAGAGGATTCCAGTGTTTGCACTGAAGGTACTGTCTGTTATCACTGACCTATAGTAGGAGTTGACAGCCCATGTCAATTTTTTGGAGCACTTTTTTGAAAAGAGGCAAATTCCTTTCCCCTGTGTTTGTTTGTGTGTGTGTGTGGTGTGTTTTTTTTTGTCAGAACTGTATCACCTAGGCCCCAGTGTCTCTCAAAGTTTTTACGAAACAGCCCTTTCCATTTTTATTCTCAGAAAATCC
Organism: Craseonycteris thonglongyai; assembly: GCA_004027555.1. Classification (NCBI taxonomy): domain Eukaryota; kingdom Metazoa; phylum Chordata; class Mammalia; order Chiroptera; family Craseonycteridae; genus Craseonycteris; species Craseonycteris thonglongyai. The sequence goes on along the minus strand of PVKE010037392.1, from coordinate 4,094 downwards.
TTTAGGATTTAGGCATGAGGCAGTGCTGCTAGGTCAGAGAACAATCAGCAATAATCACTACACCAGTTCCCTTGAGCACTGAGCTTTTGTCCTTAAAATTGGTGCATCCCACTATCTACTCTTGAGTGTGGGTTCTTACCTAGGACTTTCCATGGCCCCACTTAGAAACAGATCTTTTGGAAACAGAGGTGGTCACACCCCTTCAGATATGCTTGAGTATATCTGGTACTGCTTAATTTCAAGATGTGACCTCCCATTCCCAACAGAGAGAATCTTATTCACTAAAGTTATTTATTTAAAGAACTAAAAAAAAGGCACTATTTGAGTTAAGTAGAGGAAGACCTCTGCTTAGGCAATACAATGAATAATACTGTATGGTGGTTGACAGCATGACCTAGAACCAGACTATCGAGTTAGAATCTTAAAAACGCTGACATCTGTATAATGTGGCATTGCCCTGGCGCAGCTCCCAGTGGAGCAGAACGTCCTAGCCATTGCCATTCACAATGGGATGCCCCAGGAGGAGAGGCTTTTTCAGTATCAGCAGTTTAAAGATTCTCAACAGTGAATTCTTATGGCTTCTTTTTCGTTGAAGACATGGACATCGAGTAGGTGAATACTGCCTTTAACAACAATGCGCCTAAGGATTCTGACACCTACCTGTGCCCTTTGGCTAGAGTCAGCGATTCCACACCAAGGGCTTGGCCCTCATGCTTGTGTCAGGTGAGAATGATGCTAAGGTCCTCAGTGATGGGCAGGATTACTTTGGGGTTAATATTAGCTGCCTAATGAAATCAGTATCTCCTACATTGAACAGACACAGTAGAGGACTCAGCCACCCATTCGGGAATGTGCCAGCCTGTCCGTCTTCAGTAGGCAACACTGGGCTTGGGGTGAAGGAGACAACCCTGCCTCCTACCCCTTTCATCCCCCAATTGCCATCCCATGTCTTCCCTCCATTGCATCACCACCCCTTCTAAAACCCCCATTTCCCAATTTGTCAGAATTTTTTTTTTTTTAACAAAACTTAAAAAATAAAAACAAAACAAAATGTTTATGGACCAGCACTAGCTAATAGTGTGAACCAGGACAAGTTATTTAACTTCTCTGTGCTTCGGCTTCCTGAGCTATGAAGAGGGAATAATAAATAGTACTTATCTAATTGCTTTTTGGGAAACTTTAATTGAATTGATACATAAGAAATACTTAAAATGGTGTTTAGCACGTGATAAGTGATCAGTACATTTACATCTATTAATAATTACTTTGTGTTACTATTATGAGTTTACAAAGCAGAATTCCTTAAAAACATAGTTCAAGAATCATTTCTTTAAAGTGGACCATGGACTGGTGCTGATTAAACTGTTACTAGTCCCTAACAAGAAAAGAATGGAATACAAAAATAAGTGTCTAGAAAATTTCATAGTAGTTTGACAGAGAAATATTATTTCTGTTGCACCTAATAATAAAAACATTGAGTTAATACTCTGTATTTGGTTTTATTTCAGTTTTTAGTTACTGTTACAAAAGTATTAGTCCACAAAGGATTGGAAAATTTTTTTAAATGAGTCTTCATCACAATTTGAGAAGCACTAGCCTACATTTCTCAAATATATGGATCCCTTTTCCTTCAATTTTTTAGTTTTTGATTTTTAAGTAATATGTAAATATATTCTCTATTTTTTTTAAGTTTTATTTATTTATTTTATTAATTTTTTGAGAGAGAGAGAGATACAGAGACAGAGAGAGAGAGAACTGAACTGGGGGAGCTCCCCAGTTCAGCATATGGTTCCGCACGGGCCGGGGCTGGGATTTGATCCTCAGTCCCCAGCACTGCAAAGTGAGCGCTTAACCCACTGAGCCATCCCGGCTTCCCCTATTCTCTATTTTTAACCTTTTATTAGTGAATTGTTATTATTTCAACATTTTAAATCACTAATAAATTGTCAGTGTAGGGAAGCCAGGATGGCTCATGGGTTAGGTGCTCACTTTGCAGCCCCGGGGACCGAGGATCGAATTCTGGCCCCGGCCCGTGCGGACCCATATGCTGAACTGGGGAGCTCCCCCAGTTCAGTTCTCACCGGGGTGAAGACCCCGGCCCAGTTCCTGCCCTGTGCAGCCCCGTGCCCACCTGTGGAATGAAACTATGTGGAGAAACCAATGATGTGCAGCTATGGAGTCTGTTCTGGGCCCTCCCCCTTCTCTCTGTCTCTGACTGTATCTCTCTCTCTCTCTGTCAAAAACAATAATAAATAAATCTTTTAAAAAAAATTGTCAGTGTAGAGCAGTAGTTAAATTTTAACATGCATCCTAATAACATTGAGGGCTTATTAAACAAGAATTGATTGTTTCTGATTCAGGTGTGGGGCCCAAGAATTTGCATTTCTAGCAGATTCCCAAGTGAGGCTGCTGCTGATGGTAGAATGGGAGGCAGATTTTGAGATTCACTGATTTTTTTGCAACCCTTACACCAAGAGTTGGACTCCTTAGCCCATAGCATGTATTCTTTGCTAAACTCAAGGTAGAATATATTCCCATTAACTTCTCCCTTCCCTTCCCTTCCCTTTCTTTTCTTTGCCACCTGAGCCCACAGAATGTATTTTTCCAGACTTTGGCCATCGACTTCTTGAAAATGGATAACAGAATTTTGCCTTGCCTCGTCTTCACATTCTTGCTTTCTTTTTCTCATGACCAACTTAAGTGTCTACGGTGTTTTCTTTCTTCTCACTTGTTTTCTGATAGTCTCACTATGGCTCTCTACATCAATATTCTGACATTCTTGTTTCATCTATAACTTAACCCACTCTCTACCACTCCACTCAATTTCTGTTTCCTACCTTTTTGGGGGGGGTGTAAAATTTACATATTTTGAAATGCAGATTTTAACGTTACAGTTTTTAAATAATTTATTTTTTAGATTTATTGTTTGAGAGAAAGTAAGAAAGAGAGAGAGAGAGAAGGTGAGAGAGAGAGAGAGAGAGAGAGAGAGAGAGCCCAGAGCAGTTGTATGTCATTAGTGCTGAGCCTCCCTGGTGGTTACTACCAGTAGTTGTGCCACAGTTCAACACATGGGTTTGCACGGGCTGAGAATTGAAACCCGGACCTGGCAATTGTAAGGCAAGCACTCAACTGCTGAGCTACCCTGACATTCCTAGAGTACTTTTTGTTTGCTTGTTGTTGTTTGTTTGTTTGTTTGTTTGTTTTGTTTTAAGGGTATACCTCTGGACTGCTTTAAAAAAAAGGAGATACCGGTACTCCTCAGCATTGACTTAAATACTTTTCTGATAACAGCAGTTAAATATTCAGTTAGATTCATAAGACTAGCTTCTTATAAACAGTAAACTAAACTAGATTTGAAAGTTACATGTAAAAATTACAAAAACAATATAAATCCAAGTTAACAGTTATTAATTTCAAAAGACAAAATTATCTAGCTAAAAAATAATCCTGCTCACAACATGAATATAGTGTTGACTCCTACAGCAAAGTTTGTGGGTTCTTTAGTCAATGATAAAGGTGATACTCAAAAGTTTTAGTAACTGATACTAAATGCACACCAACCATTCAAAATAGATGTTCTTAAACAATTAGTAGGACCAAACCTTTGTTTATTAGCTGAATACGTGCATGAATATAGCTTCACTACAGTGGCCTGACAATGATTCAATTGTATCAATAACTTTCTATATACCTTCATTCCGTAGAATGCCATAATATTATTTGCCCTCTCTCTGAATCAAATGCATCATTTACCTATCAAGCGCTCTGTTCTTTTCTTATTAGCCCAAGACAATTAAAGTGGCACTAATGGGTGAGGAAGCAAAAATATAAACATAAATGTAAGCACTACATTTATATGGTAGCACTTTGTTGTAAAATAGTTATCCACATTTTCTAGAACATAATTATATAACATTACAAACACAAGTGTGAAAAATTGAAACATTCTTGCAGGTTAATACTGTTAGACCTCCATGGATGTAGTCACAGCCCCATTTAAGAAATATTTAGGGGAAGCCGGGATGGCTCAGTGGGTTGAGTGCTCACTTTGCAGGGCCAGGGACCGAGGATCGAGTCTTGGCCCCGGCCCGTGC
>PVKE010037391.1:0-15924 GCA_004027555.1 Craseonycteris thonglongyai | reverse complement strand
GGGGGAGGAGCGGGGGGACAGTTGTGGGGGGAGGTGGGAGTAGGCACTAGATATAAGGTGATGGAAGGGGAACTGATACTGAGTGATGGGCACATAATACGATGCATGAATGATGTGAGGTGGACTTGTACATCTGTAAACTGTCTAATTGTTACCAACCAATGTAACCTCATCAAATTTAACAATAAATTAAAAAAAAGAAAGAGGTGTTAAACATGTCAAAAGGTAAAACACAGAGTTACCATATATCCCAGCCATTCTACTCCTGGGGGGGTGGGGTGTGTGTGTGTGTGTGTGTGTGTGTGTGTGTGTGTGTGTGTGTGTGTGTTCAAGAGAAATGAAAACATAGGTCCACACAAAAACTTGTACACAAATGCATACATCAGCATTATTCATCAGAGGAAAACAAAAAAAGTGGAAACTAACCCCATCAATAATGGATAAACAAAATGTGGTTACAGTGCTCACTTTGGCAGCACATATACTAAAATGTGGTTATGTCCATACAATAAATTATTCGACAATAAAAATGAAGCACTGAAATACGCTATAACATGGACTAATCTCAAAAACATTCTACTAACAAAAATATGCAGAAGACCACACATTATGGCTAAGTCCTCACTCAATGCCATCAGTAGGTTCTAGGTATAATGAAACCAGTTTTATCACAGGCTAATTGATATAAATGAGAGTTAAGTTCTCATCAACATAACAAAACGATGTTGAACAATGTTGTTATTTGAGGACTTGCTATATATGATTTCATTTCTCTGAAATGTCCAGAACAAGCAATTCTACAGACAGAAATAGATCAGTGGTTGTCAGGGGCTGGTAGGAGGGGTGAATGGGGGAGTGACTGCTAATGAGCACAGGGTTTCTTTGGGGGATGATTAAAATGTTCTAAAATTAGATTGTGGTGATGGCTTCACAACTCTCTGAGTATATTAAAAAACGCAATGAATGAGCTGTATGTGAATCCCTGTATCTCAATAATACTATCAAAAAACAAACAAAAAAGTAAAGGGAGGGTCATGTGGGCTTTCTAATTCCAATGAGCTTAATTATACTTTCCAATCATAAATTTTAGGGTTGCATTTAACACTTTTGCTTGAGAGATTAAATGGGGAAAGGCAACAACTTCCACTACACCTTATAATTAAATTAAAATTAAGTCCTAAGGAATCTAATGTTAAACCTTGATCGGGCTAGTGGACATGTCTTCTCAAAATAGATTTAGCCACTACATTCACCAGATGTCTGGCATACCTTTTATTTCTTTAAGGCCCACATTTCCATTTTTAACTTAAGCTGCCCTTCCCTTTAGTCTTTAGCTTGTCTTAGAAGACACTCCTTCTTTTTCACCTCTATTCTTTCATTTTCCTTGAACACTGTACTCTAAATATATTTTCTTGACTTTGTCTTTTCTTTAGTCAGTGTTTTTATCAACTTCATCAAAACAGTTTTAGTCCAGTGTGACTAGTCCATACCTAAAAGGCTGCTTTTTTAAGTATAATGGATTGAGGTAAGCTCTGTGATGATGAAAGGCAGTACCTTTGCTAGTAGCACTATTGAGACTGCATATTTATTTGGCACTTCACCTACATCATCTCAATTAAAGGTTGTTCACTGTGGGCACAAAGTAATCACAGCCAAAAACAACTGGGGTGGAGAGAGTAAACATGTTTATTATACTATATTCCTAGAATGAAAGCACTTATTTTCTAAATGACTGTCCCCTAAAGCTCTGAATCTACTAGGTAATTAGAAGATTTTTCACAGTGTGTGTGTACCTGTAGGTCTCATTTTGTATCCTATTAACACTTTAACAATTCGAAAATTTTTTTAAAAGACAAAGGATAAATTCTGCTTCACTCAAATAGGTATTTTATTACTACATTATAAGCATTTGCAAAGCTGCCTTAACCTTAGAACAAAAACTAAAAGATATAAGATTCATATTAAAATAGCTTCCATTTCAATAGAAAAAAAGTTTTAAGAAGAGTCAATATGCATACATTGCAAAAATAAGGCAAAGCTAAATAAGTAGAAAATAAAAGAAAAAATCGGACAAACTTAGATCACAAGTGAAAATATAGAAATATCCAGCCTCCACAACAAAATCAGTATATCGGGAAAGAAGTCATATGAAGAAAGGCCCTTTAGAAAGCAAAAGTGAAAACTAATTTAAACAAAAGACAGAAATGTCAATTAAAAGAACCTACAGTTTTCATTGGCATTGAAGCCTCTAAGAATGGCCTTCAGTTCCTGGAGCTTCTGATGAGCTCGTGCATGGACACTGTCAATCAGGAGCTTTTCTATTGATAAGTGATCAATCTGCATAGACAAGAACAACAGAATTGTACATGCGATTTTAACATTTCTACTTTGAGAAGCCTGAGAGTAGATTATAGTACTTTAAGATGTGTCCATTTAGAAGCACATGGATTAAGTGCAAACTGAAAGTTAAAAAAATAAACTTATATGGTATTGGTAGCTTTAAAGACTATAGTTAACATTTTGGCAAGTATAGACCAAGATACTACATGTACCAGTTATCATAGCGATTAAATGATATGCCTTAAAAATAAAATGATCTGATGGAAACTACCAAACCTGAAACAACTTTTAAAAGTATACAATATTAGATTTTTAAAAACAAATATAGAAGCATAACAACCATTTAAAACATGTTTCATAAAGGGTTTTAGGAACAATTAGGTATTTTAAAGAATTTGTATAAAAGTTTAAGTATAAATTAAATGGTAAGTTATATTCATTTAATCAAACCAATATTAAAATATATTGACATCTACCTTCATGGCTCTTTCTACTAATTTGGAATCAGAAGCTGGAAGAGGAGGATCATGAAAAATCTGCAAAGGTTTAGAAACATCATTCTCATCTATTTTAATTGTAACTTTGTGAACAGAGGCTGTCCCTGTTTTTCTCCCAAGAACCTGTTGACTGAAGAGAAAAAATAAATATTAAGAACTTTTTTCAACATAGCCTGTTAACTTTTGGAATAAAACAGAAGCAATCTATTGTGTGCTTTAGCCCTCAAGCCTAAAATATGACAAGCCCTCGTTGTGAAGGGATTACATTAATATTGGGAAAACAACTACTGTGTAATCCAACACAATATTTGATTGACTGCATCAAAAAAAAAAAAAAAAAGATAGAATTAAAAAATAAAGCACACACACACAAACAAAAACAACCTGCCTTCTAAGTGGGTGACTATTCATCTGTGATTCCATTATAGAAAACAAGAATCAAGCTACAGTAAGTTCAATCAAGGAATCAAGAACTATAAACAGCCCAATATTGTTTTTTCCCCAAAACCTTCCCCCAAAAATTTTTAAAAGGGGCAATTCAAAATATAAAACTGTGATAAGTAAGCATGCTTTTAAAAATACTCAACAATCTAAATTAATGGTCTTTTAGCAATTTGGTATGAGCCTAATCTAACTTTTTAAACATAGTTAAGTCTTGGGGAGGCCGGGATGGCTCAGTGGGTTAAGCGCTCACTTTGAGCGCCGGGTCCCGGCCCCGGCCATGCGAATCCGTGTGCTGAACTGGGGAGTTCCCCCAGCTCAGTTCTCTCTGTCTCTGTATCTCTCTCTCTCTCTTGTCAAAAACAATAAAAAATAAATAAACTGTTAAAAAAAAAAGTTTAAGTCTTAAAGCAGATAAATGTCTACATTCAGTAGACTCTCAGTTAACCGGCACCCTGGTGCAAATTGGTAGATGTTGGATAAATGTACCCAGCACTGTCAAGCAACTGGCATAAAAAAATCTTTGAGGGGAAGCCAGGATGGCTCAGCAAGTTATGCACTCACTTTGCAGTCCCAGAGACCAAGGATTGAATCCTGGTCCCGGCTTGTGCAGACCTATATGCTGAACTGGGGTGGGTTTCCCACATGGGAGGCCCCTAGTTCAGTTCTGGCTAGGGTTAGCTTTGCATGTGGGAGGCCTCTGGTTCAGCCCCCGGCTGGCGGGGGTATGCTTCCCATGCGGGAGGCCCCCAGCCTGGTTCCTGACCTGCACGGCCTCCCGGCCACCTGTGTGGAATGAAATCAGTACAACTATGGAGACTGTTCTGGGCCTTCCCCCTTCCCTCTGTCTCTCTCCATCTGTCTCTCTCTGTTTCTGCCAAAAACAGTAAAATAAATCTTTAAAAAATCTTCGGTATTTTTGTGCTGGTTGTTTGAGTTCTGGTTAACTGAGAGTCAACTGTATTTAAAACATATCATGTTCCAAGAAAAGTCAATTATGGATATCCTACATGGTTTATGATACCATGGGACCTTACTATACAAAATCATGATGCTAGAGTTGCACAGCTATACGTACACAGGGGCTGTCTGCAAAGTATCCGGTCACGTAACCATTCTCCTTACATTGACAATGGCTAAGTTTTTTCTGGACAGCCCTTGTACAGTAAATCAGATGTATGAAAGAAAAGGAGAAATAAATAGAGTATTTACAGTCATAGCTTAAGCCCACCAGAATCAACTTTACTTACTTCCAAACTGAGAGGGAGAGGCACTTTCCAGCATGGTACCTTTCCACCTGCACAAGGTCTCCCCACCGCTCTCTGATTAACATTAGAGTTTGGGAATGTAGCACTTCTAACTGAAGTGACAAACAAAAAGAATCTGATGGATCTTGTTAAGCAAATATAATATATTTTAGTGGTATTGCTAATTCATCATTTTTTGTTTTTACCTGCAATGTCAACAGTAAAATTTAAAACTTGGTTTATTATAGACATATCACTATCCTTCACACTGACCAGTTTCTCCAGGACCATTGCTACAAAAAAAAAAAAAAAAAAAAGGGTGGGGGGGGCTAGACTGCTACAGTTCAGGATGGATTAGGGGCAAATGGAAATATGGGGAGAAACAAATATGCAAATTCCTTACAAACACATGTCTCAAATTTCAGAAGGATACGTAGGCAGTTGTACATGTCCTGAAGAGGTTTCTCATCAGCAAAGAGCCTAGACTGCACCAGCTGATGGATAAAGTTGATTTGCATACTATGAACCAAGGCTCGCCCATCTTCCATTGGTAGGGGAAAAGAAGATGGTTAGTTAGAAAAGTATACAGATCATACCATAGTACCAACTAAGAAAGAATACACTAACAATGACTTAAAAAAGAAAAGAACTGAAACTATTTATGGAAACTGGAGAACATCATATTTGAGTAACACCAAAATCTCAAAGGTCAGTAAGTTATAGTTTCCATAAAATCTGCTTTAAACTACAGGATAAAGTGCTAACACATTTATTATTCTGCAATAATGGTTCAATAATACAAAAACATCAAACATTCAAATCAATATATAGGTTTTAAATCATTATTTATGATTTACCTCCTGTTTCCTTATCCTCAACTAGAATTTCTAGCTTGAGAAGACGCCATGGAACATCAGGGTCATCTCCCATTACGGTCAAGGTGGCTTCAAATTCTCCTTCGACACGAAACTTCACCCGGCCATTTGCTTTTAGAAGAAGAAGAAGAAGTCTACTTTGCTAGAAAAGAAGCAGCTTCTTGCTAACCTAGAACTTATGAATATTTTTTTCGTAAGTGTTCAAACAATTCAGTGGTTCCTGCATAAGCAGTAGCCAGCTTCCAGGTCATCAAAATACCAAAGGCAACTTAAGTTTTCTAACATCAACAAACAATATCTTCCTGAGGCTCAACCCTGGGACTTGCCTCTCCCTAGGTGACCTCACCCACTCCCCAGCTTCAAATACCAGTACTGTATTTCCAGGTAATAAAGAGAAATCATAGGGCTGACAAGTCACAGAGATGACCACTACCAGAATTATAGGTCAAAACTTCATAATGCTATTTATTTGAATACAATCTCAAAAGCTATTTCAAAAACTATTCTAACCAAGTTAATTCTTAAAAAAAATAAACTTCAAATACATACCAACTGTAAGATTGGCTAACTGAGGAGGGAGATCTGTGGTTACAAGCCGATGTCTAAGAATCTGGTTCAGCTGGTGAAGTGTAGCTTGTTTCTCAATTTTGGTAATTGGGTCTGGAGGAATAATTTTATCCTTCAAAAAAATGTAAGTGGTTTTAAAATAATGTACAAGAAAGCATCATTTTTACCTGTGCTTGTCTTAACACAGTATTTTCTTACTTTAAAGAAACACAACACTCATTTCTGCAGTCTCCATTCAATAATAGTGACCACTACTGCCATGCATTAGAGTGCCAATGTTTCCACTAGTCACTCAGTTAAGATAGCAATGCAACATGATCTTTTTCAGGCTCTATTTATGAAACCAACTTAATGTCATTAGATGACTTTCATCACTCCTCAAAAGTATAACAGTACCAAGTCAATAAAAAACTACAATAAACTTTAAAGAACACTTCTAACAAGCAACTAGCATATAGTATTTTCACATCTGAAATATATGTAAGTTACATTTGCACATCTGTTCACCCTCATCTAAAAAAAAAGTTCATCCATTTTGACAACTACTCATATTCTGACCTCAATTTATTTTTAGAAAACACAATTTTATATACCTGGAATCTATGTAATTTTACTAACCAATGTCACCCCAATAAATTTAACAAAAAAATAAAATAAAAAAGAATGAGGAAAAAAAACTAAAATTATTTTAATTATGGGGGAAAAAGTAAACTACATGAAATATTTGTTTTAAAAATAGAAAACTATTTTGTTGCTGGTTTATTTAGTAATACAGTGGAATCCAATGCCAAAGCCTTCAACTTTTAAGAAAGAGGGGTGGGGGAAGAGACAGACTTACCCTAATGCAGGTTGGCAGCCGTGGGTAAGACCCAGTTGTCAGCACATCAATGGCATATGGAATGGCAAAACTAGGCAGGCGTGCGTGGACCAGAGCATCTCTAGCTAATGAGGCCAGGCGATCAGCAGTGTCAACAAACAGAATGGCTTGCTGATCTAAAAAGCTTGAGATCATCTTTAACACAAAGGAAATGTGTTAAGCTTCCTAGAAAACTAGCCACTTTTCACTTCAAATACTGATTCATTCCAAAGTAAACTTTGAGAGGAATATAGGTGTTCCATATTGCCAAATATTTCTTCAAAATAGTTTGAAGAAATACTTTTAAAAACAATTTCCTATCAAGGTAAGGAAAAGATTTTCTAATTCATTTCTACATCCTTAACATGACATGTACATAAAATCACACTGAACTTTCCGTTTAGACCGCATCAGTCACCGGTGACCAACAGTATACTTTTCGTGCAGGCCGTGGTATTGTATGTTAACTGATGATATAAAATTTAAAAAACTGGGGAAGCCGGGATGGCTCAGTGGGTTAGGAGCTCACTTTGCAGCCCCGGGGACCAAGGATCAAATCCCGGCCCCGGTCCCGGCCCATGTGGACCCATATGCTGAACTGGGGAGTGTCCCCAATTCGGTTCTCACCGGGGTGAGACCCTGGCCCAGTTCCTGCCCTGTACAGCCCCTCTCCCACCTGTGGAATGAAACTATGTAGAAAAACCAATGATGTGCCACTATGGAGACTGTTCTGGGCCCTCCCCCTTCTCTTTGTCTCTGTATCTCTCTCTCTCTCTGTCAAAAACAATAAAAATAAATCTAAAAAAATATATATATTTTTAATTGCATTCTATTAATAAATTTTAAATTAATAAAGCTTCTGATGGATCATAATATTCTTTGAAATTTCCAAGGTGTTTATCCGCTGTTGTATTTTGCATAAACGAGTGGAGACATTTCTCTCCTTATTGTCTGAAAAATGCAGTATTCGTCATAATATTTCATATCTATTTCTGGACACAATTTTCTACGAGAAACTTTGCATATATGCAGGATCATGGGACCAATATAAATGTAAGGATGGTAGTCTAACTAATCCCATCCATAGAATTAGCCCAAAAAATCATTTCATTTCATTTTTGTTTGTCATTGTCCATCTGCACAAACGCTGCGAGTTTCCAACCTCCAGTTGCTGCAACGCATATAAGTTTGTGCGGCGATATCCTCAAACAACATATTAGGCACAAACAGTTAATAACAATTCTCTACTGTTACGCATGACTTTGCATTCAAGTCTTCAATCCTAAAGCCAGACAGACAAGTGAAAGGTATAATCCTTGGTTGATCACCTCTCGGATCATGCCATTCTTCAATATTCTCATCCTCTTCGTCTGATGATGAAAAAATAATGACTCTACACCATTTTTTAGAAAAAATAATTTCACTAGAATCACTTTCACACTTCTCTTCTACTGACATTTTCACGTTCACGGGTAAAGAAATACCTTTTTCTGCACTGGAACAAGAATTGCAGACAACTGACTGAATATAAAGCATTTCTAAAATAATACATTGTACAAATTGCAGTAAATAATAAATATTCACACAGTAAATATATTCTATATATAAACATTCAGCCTTATCGCAACCTAAACAGATCTCCAGTTGCCAGCATTTCAGTGAAATCTAATATAACGGGCCAAGTGGTAAGCAAGACAAAATAGCCTGGGCGCTTAACGTGTTAATAACTGCAGCACAAAACCAACAAAAGACTGTTCACACTCCTTTGAGTATGGTGGAATTATTAAATTAACTTCCAGGTGGCTATTTCTGAGATTATCTAAAAAGAGATGTTCCAAGCACCAATAGATCCCCAGGAGTCTCTGCTTCTGGTTTACACATGAGCCTTTAGGACTCTGCTGTGCTTACCCCAGGATTAGCCCCTTCCAGAACTAGCCATATGCTTCAGCTTCTCCCATCCCCTTTTGGCTTCCCTGGGCCACATTGGAAGAATTGTCTTGGGCCACATAAAATACACTAACACTAATGATAGCTGATGGAAAAAAGGCCACAAAAACAAATTTCATGTTTTAAGAATTTGTGTTGGGCCGCATCCAAAGCCATCCTGGGCTGCAGGTTGAACATGCCTGGTCTATAGCTAATGTAAATTATTTCAGAACCACTTACCCCCACCCCCACTTGACATATAAGAACATCTGCAAAACTCCAGGACAAAGAATACAGACATATTTGTATTTACTATCTAGTCATGCCGCTGGTGGTTTAGACTCCATTACTCTAGACCAGTCTTTTTGTTGTTGTTAGCGCTGTACTAATAAACCCTTTCTTTTAAAAAGACTAGCTGTGGAAGTTAAAATTTCTAACAGTGGGTAATGAAGCATGGACTCCTGGACCCAGACTGCTTTGGTCTCAATTTTAACTCTCTAACTTACTAGCCCATATAACCTTGGACAAGTTACTTAATCCCTCTATGCTTGTTATTTCAACTGTAAAATGGAGATTATTTCCAACTTCCTAAGGCTGTTCTGAGAATTAAGAATTAATGCACATGAAACCTTTAGAACAGTGCCTAGAACATATAAAACACTCAATAAACATTGCCCACTATGAGATCTAGGCCAACTTCATGCCCAAAACAGAAATCTTTCACATCAGTTCTCTACTCAGTACATTTCATAAGAGCACCCGAACCAGTAAAGTTCTCATCAGTAAGTTGAAATCTATTTCCTTGAAACTTTTATCTTCCCCTTCTATTCTGGAACAATACTTAGTCTCTCATGTCTTTCAAACAGGGGGAGCCTAACTTATCTTCAAGCTAACCATTCCAAGTCATTTCAATCAGTCTTCACATCTCCAAATTCCTGATTCACCATCCTTGTCCCACTGCCTGGAAATGCTCCAGTTTACAAGTGGTCAACTTAAAATATGGTATCCATAAACCACATCGTGCACACATAATGCCCTATATTTTCTCAATATTTCCATACTCATTTTATTATCTGATCTTCACAAGTCTAGGAAACAGACAAAACCAGATAATCACTATCACCTTAGAAATGAGAAAACTGAGGCTTAGGTTAAGACACTGGCCCAAAGAAAGTAAATAATCAGACAAGCTGAAACAAAAAATGTTTCTTCTAACTCTACGTTAGACCAGCAAAGCCTAGTACAACTGCTACCTTCTATGTCTAGTGAGACGGACCAAAGTTTTGCCACCCCCAAATATGGGATGGGATATTGATTTTTAAGTTGGGTTGTTTTTAAGAAACAAGAGACTCAGAAAGAACCTGTAACCTTTACCCACGCTTAAAGGAATTCATATAGAAAAACCTGTTTAAAGGGGGCATCACCTTAGCATCAGAATATAAACGAAATGTGGTAGACAGGGCGAAATCTAGCAAAGCTTCTTTGTTGAACTCCCTTCTGTGTCCCTTTGTTTCTGGTGGCCCAGCAAGAATTTGTTTAGTTTGCTCCTTCCCATCTACCTGTGAATTACCTACTTTCCCTTTGAAATCCCAGATCCCTGGCTCCCCTTCTCCTTAGTGAAGAACAGACATATAAGCCTCAACTGCCCCATGTGCCCTCAGATCTCATATTCTTATGGAACTTCCATATGTATAGATGTACTAAATTTGGACATTTTCTCCTAATAAATTTGTCTGTTAATTTGGTTATTAGCCCAGCCAGAACTTAGAAAGATGGAAGAAAAATTATTTTCTGCACACCGCCCCCTCAACACACCAGTGAAACAAATTTCTATCAATGCCACCAACACTAATAACTTATTAACAGCCACAACTACACTATTACACAGAAAGCTTGGAGTCAACTAAAAGGCCTTGATATCTTGAACATGACTCTCTAACAAGCAAGGTCCCCTTTCCCATTACAAAACTGTAGTCTGTTGTATTTTAACATCTTTAAAACCATTCTTAACGCTTCTCTCAACATCTAAATTGGTTTTACTCAGATTTAGGTCATCCCATATCTCCCTTTGCTCAGGACATGCTGAAAATGCTTATCAGATCAAAGCCAAGGCCAAAGAATACCTAGGACCTCCCTCCAGAAGGTCATGCATCAACCCTAGTGGAGTACCATAGTTTATCCAGCCCAAGTCACCTTAACTATGGGTAATTAATGAAACACTCCTAAACCACCTCACTCAACTCAAAGTATACTAGCTTCAGCTATATTCCTTTGACTTAGAAATAAAATTAGGGAAGCCGGGATGGCTCAGTGGGTTAAGCGCTCGCTTTGCAGCGCTGGGGACCCAGGGTCGAATCCCGGCCCCGGCCCATGTGGACCCATGTGCTGAGCTGGGGAGTGCCCCCAGTTCAGTTCTCTTTCTGTCTTTGTATCTCTCTCTCTCTCTCTCTCTGTCAAAAACAATAAAAAAAATTTTTTTTAAAGAAATAAAATTAATAAAGATCAAAACTTTGGTTCTGAATAACTTAGTGAATCCATGTAAGTCCCTAATGATCATCACGTTCTTATTTTAAGTGTGCACGTACCAGCTGTTAATATGGTTAATAATAACCTTTTAGAATGTCAAACAGATGTTTCACTAAGGAAAATATATAAATGGCCAAAAGTATATGATAAGAGTTTCAACATCATTAGTCATCAGAGAACTGCAAATAAAAATCACAATGAGGGGAAAGCCGGGACGGCTCAGCGGGTTGAGCGCTCGCTTTGAGGCCATGAGGACCGAGGATCGAATCCCGGCTCCGGCCCAGGCAGGACCCACGTGCTGAACTGAGGAGTTCCCACAGTTCGGTTCTCTAACTGTCTCTGTCTCTGTCTCTCTCTCTATCTGTCAAAAGGTAAAATGGAAATAAATATGCACTGAAGACAAAAAGATAATTTCTCTCTATAAATGTGAAAAGATAAAAAAAAAAAAAAAAAAAAAAATCACAATGAGATGCCACTGCTAGGACAGCCAAAATCAAAATATGAGACAATAACAAATGTTGATATGGAGAATTTGGAACACTCATACACTGGTGGTGGGAATGGAAATTGGTAACCCTTATGTTTAATCATTTTTCCCAAATGGCTGTACAACATTCCCACCAACAATGTATGAGGAAGGGTTCCTTTTTCTTCATAGTCTCCCCAGCACCTGTTATTCCTTGTCTTGATGATTACAGCCATTCTAACAGGTGTGAGGTGGTATCTCAATAAGTCAGACTGAAAAAATCAAGAACCATATGACTTCACTTATATGTGGAATATAAAACTGAAAGTAACAAAGAAACAAAAACTCATGGACACAGTCAATAATTTAGTGGTTACCTGAGGGTTAGCAGGGAGGTGGAGGAGGGAGAGGGCATCAAATATATGGTATTGGAAGGAGAGCTGACTCTGGGTAGTGAGCACACAATGCAACACATAGACAGTGTAATGTACAATTGTACACCTGGAACCTATGCCATTTTTACCAACCAATGCAATGTCACCCCAATAAATTTAACAATTAAAAAAAAGTTACCATAATACATGACCTAGTAATTCCAATCCTAGATATATACCCAAGAGAAATGAAAACATATGTCTACACAGAAACTTGTATATGAATGTTTATAGCAACATTATTCATAATGGCCCCCAAATGGAAATAAACTAAATGTCTATTAACAGATGAATGAATAAACAAAATGTAGTATATCCACATGATTCAGTTATAAAAACAAAGTACATGCTACAACATGAATGAACCTTGAAAGCATTATACTAAGTTATAGAAGCCAGTTACAAAAGGCCACATAGTATGATTCCATTTCTATGAAATGTGCAGAATAGGCAAATCTATAGACAGTGGATTACTAGTTGCTTAGGGCTAGGGGCAGGTACTTGGGGGTGACAGCCAAAAGGTACAGGTTTAATTTTTGAGGTAATGTTTTAAAATTGACTATGATGATGGTTGTACATGTCTGTGAATACACTAAAAATCACTGAATTGTACACTTTAAATGGGTGGATGGTATGTTATGTGAACTATATCTCAATAAAGCTGTTTTTTAAAAAGCTCTATGAGAACAAGGGATATTTTCTCTTGTTCTTAGACAAAACATTATCCAAATGTTCAACCATTAGAGTTCTATACACTCAATCATACATGTGATATGTCTGGCACAGCTAACAATCATTATCTATTACAAACCTCTAATGAGACTATTTAAATAATCATTAGGTTGAAAACAGAAGTCTCAAAACATGAATAATCCTTTAATTTTCCGGCTGATAGACTTTATACTTGACATAAACACATCTGTATCTACATTCACAAAACAAAAACACTAAACTTTACATAAATTCAACATGAGACATTCAGAATGTGACTTATTTGAATAGCCAATTCAAAAAAATTAATTAACAGAAGGATGCTATACTATGAATTAAAGATGAACGTAATATGGTTCAATATCAAAACCAAGAATTTTGGATTTTGTTTGATGTTATTGAAGAACTAAGTAGTTATAAAACAGGTTATTTAACATCAGATTTGAAAAACTGGGATTTAATATCAGATTTAAAAATTAAACACTTAGATTTGATATACTTCAATAATACCTAACTTTTCACTGAAAGTTTGAACATTTTAAGAAAAAGATTACGCTAAATTAACTAATTATTGAAATAAACCTTAGGCTTCTTAGGCTATTTTGTCTAAGCCAAAATAGATTCATTTAGACTTAATGCCAAAATTTCCAATACAATGAAATGAGTTGTAAACTTTCTGATAAATAAGCTTGGACTAAGCCTGTTTATTAATATTTATTTATAACAAAAATTATTCTTTGAAATATGCTTTACAGTATACAAGACTTTCTGTCTACAAACATTTATTTCCCAATCCTATCAACAGAAAACAGATGAATGGTCGCTTTTCAGCCTTTTGGCTAAGATCAAGTGTAGGCAACAGATTAATAAAAGGACGTTTCCCCCATAAGGAAAACATATAGTATAAAATCTCCCTCTAAATAAACCTTTGATCAATGTTATATATATAAGGATGATATCAGCTTATTCCTAGAGACAAAAGATTTATGGCTAGAATGTATCTTATAGAATTCTTCCAGTCTTTTCACTGGCTTATCTGCCAAAGTTGGAATTGAGCATTAACTTCAGTGAAAATCAGGTTTTATTTTTAACTTTCAAAAAACCAAAATAATATTATTCTAGAATTTTAAATTCTCGACTTCTTTATAACCTGTTTTTCCTTTCACTTTAGCAATGTTAACATCAGCTTTGTGTCTAATGATAATGTAACTTAGTGAAACTGAGGATAGCAAATACAATGGGCTAAAATTGAGGTGAAATGTTAGGAAATCATGAGCAGAAACACAACTGTGGTGCAGATTTCTTTCTAAAGTGCAATTTTATGAAATATGCAAACCCCAATTAAAATGCAAATATAAAATTACTATAAAAATATTTTCAATTTAGTTTGTGAGGTGCTAAAAATTTACTGTGATACCTCTACACTGGGTCGCTTCCAACTTTATCTAGGAAGCCTGATAAACTTAAGAGAATTTAAAACTGACTTGAACATAATTTAACCAATAAAAAATTGTTTTTGATTTCACCTATAAAAACAGTACAAAAATTTAGATATCACTAGGTAACTAAATGAAAAAAATTGAGCATCAATGTCAAGCATATTTAAAGAATCTACCCACTTTCCAAAGAACTGACAGTGGCTAGAAGGCTAGCTACTTGGCCTTGTAAAGCTGGGTCTGGAGGGCTAACTGCAATTAAAGTATGTAAATCCTCTCATTATTTTAGGACTTTATTAATCTTATGACAATTACTCTACCCTTTCCAATCGGAACTCCAGTCCCCTCATTAAAAGTGACTGAAGTAAAACAGGAGGGAGTAGCTGTGTCTCATGTGTGAATACCACACCATCCTCCCCCAAATTATGAGCTCAATAAGCTAACACAAAATCCATACTGATGTTTTCCCTCCCTAATACTTCTTGAACATAACTTAAAACTTTTTTTGTAGATTTTAGCTTCTTTGGTACAACTCACTACAGGTCACCCCATTGAATTCAGGGGAGTGATTCAATAGTCAAAAGTCTCCATCCACCATACTCTATACCCTGTGCTCAATAAAGGTTTGGAGAATGAGTAGATGAATAAACAAACCAACAGGTAAATATTGTTATCAGCTCTGTGACCTTAAAGAAGCAATTTAACTTCTGGGAACCTTATTGTTTCCTCATCTGTAAAATACTGACTCTGCCATTTCATAGGGTTGTCTAGAACTAAGAGGCAAAATTTAAGGGAATACTCTGCAAACTCTAAGGAACTGTATAAATATAAACTAACCATTTTACCCCTTTCATGCAAGTCTCCTATTTAATGTCTTCCAGTGCAATAAGGTCTCCAGATAACACCTACTCTTCTTTCTGATCAGGTGTCCTTAAACAAATGTTTCTACAGAAATGTATAATCATACATTATCGTAGAGAAATGATGAGTCACATAAGTAATGTCTCTCAAAACAAATCAGCAGATAAGAGTTAAAGCTAAAATTAGAAACTATGTCTACTTTAAGTTAACATTCTAAAAAGTTATTTTATATAAAATAAAATAAAAATAACTCACCGCACATTTTTCCACTTTGCCAGCATTATTAGCCCATTTTACTAAAGCTAGTAATCGAACAAAGAGTTGGCGTGTCCGGCTAGCAAACTGCACTATTTCTATTTTCCTATAAAATAAAACAATTTTTAATTAACCAACATATTTGAAAGAGTATTTCACAATTTATTTGATCTGAACTACAGTATGACTCAATCTTTATTTACAACCACTACAATGAACCACCTAACATATTTATCTAAACACATGAGTTACTGTCACATTTTGTATAACACCTGCATGTTTTTTCAACTCAGAGTAATAAATCCAAAAGAATGTTTTAGCAATAAATCACTTTTTAAAAATAAATTTTATATTGCAATAAAAGTTTACTAAAATATACTAAATTCAGATACAAAATTACTACTATATAAAAGATAACTGGGTCACATGAGATCAAATTAGGAGTTATGAATTTCATAATTACAATTACTAGTTATGAATTAGTAA
>PVKE010037390.1:0-15924 GCA_004027555.1 Craseonycteris thonglongyai | reverse complement strand
AGAGAGAGAGAGAGAGAGAGAGAGAGAGAGAGAGAGAGAGAGAGAGAGAGAGGTATGCCATTTACAAACCAGAACACAAGGTTAGATCTCCATGTGCTTTCTTTTCATTACTGTGTGGGAGCCAATATGAGTATATTTTCTTAATTCTAAATTCAGAGATTTCATATTGGTAACTTGATATTGGTCATAATGAGAATTCTTTTCAACAGTCTATTTTTTAGAGCACTTTATATTCATAACAAAATTGAACATAAGGTCCAAAGATTTCTTACATATTCCCTGCCCCCACACATGCAGAGCCTTTCCTATTATCAACAATCTCACACTAGTGGTATGTTTGCTACAATTAATGAACCTACATTGACATATCATAATTACAATGATGCCTTGGAATTCTAACTTAATCTGTCCCAGAACTCTGTTTGAGTTCCAAAATGTTCTAGTTCCAAGAGAAGTTTTCCCCTTTTAAATAGAAACAGGATTAATCTGTTCCTGGGTGCCACAAGCTCAAATTTTCAAAGTGATTTTAACAGTAAATACACTGGATTTAAAGTAAAATATTAATTTTATGAATTTTAAGGTAAAATATTAACAAGTAATATTTAAATAAAAAATTTTAAAAATAATGATGATGACACATGTGGATGCTTTAAGAGATGGAAGAGGAAGAAGAGTCATCTTCCACGATGACTTCAGGTGTCTGCATTCTTTGTCTTTTAATGCCCTTTGCTATGGTACCACTTGTAGAGGGTCGGGGTCACTGGTTGTGTTTGCTTTTGAGAACCAACATTCCAAAGTGGTCTAATGTTGACCACCTTTTTGCACTTTTCTGAAATGTTCAATGATGTTATCATCAAACAACTTAAAACACCTGTCAACTAGGGCTTTATTGAGGTGCCACCTCTCAACAGCTGCCTGGGTTTTTGACCACATGCTACAAAGGTCCTTGATTTCAACAGAGGGAATGGTTCCAGGGTCTCTCTCTTCCTCCCCAGAAGAAATTTTTTCTGAGATTTCTTTTTGTTGCTGCTGGTTGAGGTGCTAAAGCTCTTCCATTGTCAGCTCAGTCTTGTGATTGTCCACTAACTCCTTCACATCCTCTTCGCTGATTCCCAAACCCATAGACTGGCCCAGAGATACAATGTAGAAACAACAGATGGTTCTTCAAACCTTCTATGCCCCTTGCAGCAACACATTCAGACCAGAGATTTTTCCAGGCAGAGTTCATTGTCCTCAAAGACACTTTGGATAAAGCTACGGGCTGTATGGCTGATATGTCCAATGTGAACAACATGTTGGTGTTCGGATTCCAAAGCAGCATTAGGATTCCGAGGCAAAATTTGCTTGATTTTTTCACTCAGATTCCAAGTTGTTCGAGTTTTGGGGCATTCAGATTCCAAGGTATCACTGTACTCACAATCCATAGTGTACATGAGTTCACTCTTGGTTGTAAGGCTATTCCATTTTAATACTCTTATCCATGGTAAAAAAGCATATCTATAATCCATCACAGATTATGCATCTTTTCATTTAATGGCTATTTGTATTTCCATACCTGTAAATTGTCTGTTCTTAATCTTGGACCATTTTCTACTGGATTTTTTGTCTTTTTCTATTAATTTGCAGGAGGTTTTATATAGCATGGCTATTACTCTTTGTTAAAAATGTTTAAAGGGATGCCAGGATGGCTCAGCAGGTTGAACGCTCACCTTGCAGCCCCAGGGTCCAAGGATTGAGTCCCAGCCTGGGCCCATGTAGACGCACAGGCTGAATTGGGGTGTGCTTCCCATGTGGGAGGCCCCCAGTTGGGTTCCCACTGGGGCAAGCTTTCCATGTAGGAGGGCCCATCCACTCGGTTCGGCTCCCTCTCAGGGCATGCCTCCCATGTGGGAGGGCCCCCACCCCAGTTCCCACCCTACGCAGCCCTGGGCCCACCTGGGTGGAATGAAGCTATATCAAAAACTGATTATGTACAACTATGGAGACTGCTCTGGGCCATCCCCATTCTCTCTCTCTCTCTCTCTCTTTCTGTCAAAACCCATAAATCTTTATAAAAATGTTTAAAATATTTTCAGTCTGTCTGGTACATTTTGGAACATAAGGTCCAAAGATTTCTTACATATTCCCTGCCCCCACACATGCAGAGCCTTTCCTATTATCAACAATCTCACACTAGAGTGGTATGTTTGCTATAATTAATGAACATACATTGACATATCATAATTATAATGATGCCTTGGAATTCTAACTTAATCTGTCCCAGAACCCTGTTCGAGTTCCAAAATGTTCTAGTTCCAAGACAAGTTTTCCCCTTTTAAGTAGAAACAGGATTAATCTGTTCCTGGGTGCCACAAGCTCAAATTTTCAAAGTGATTTTAACAGTAAATACACTGGATTTAAAGTAAAATATTAATTTTATGAATTTTAAGGTAAAATATTAACAAGTAATATTTAAATAAAAAATTTTAAAAATAATGATGATGACACATGTGGATGCTTTGAGAGATGGAAGAGGAAGTCAAGAGTCATCTTCCACGATAACTTCAGGTGTGTCTGGTACATTTTCACTTAATTTAAAATATCTTATGTCTTTTCAAATTCTACATTTTCTACCTTGCGTAAAAAGAGATTACACCAAGACTATAACTATATTCTCCTATATTTCTGTATATCATCCTGATCCTTTTATCTCTTTTAAATTTAAATCTTTAGTCAAACTTATAACAGTATGATTTGAGGTAGAGATCTACTTTAGATTTTTCCTCAGCTGATGGTCAATCATCACATCATATATTTAACCTTTTCCTTACTGTTTAGAAATGTTACATTTATCAATGACTAAATTTATATACATATAAACACACTCCCATGCACACATAAATACACAATAAAGATACACAGGTCTCTTTCTGGATTCTGTTTCATTGATTTATTCCTGTGCCCAGACTGTAACTCATTGTTTTAAAGTTTTTTTATAAAACTAAAATAATTATCAGGCAGGACAAGTTCCGCTCCCTGTTCATTTTCAAAATGTTCTTAGCCACTCTTACATGTTTCTATTCCAAATGAATGTATTATTTTTAAAATCAACAAAAATAACAGACCCATTAGAGGGTGCAAATACCTTATAGTCAAACTGCCCCCTTCTTTCACACCCTTCCTGGTGCTGTCCACTTACTTGCCATGATATTCAGCTAGTGGATTTTCATCTTCCACAATTTTCCTGCCTGCAAAGTCAATGGTGATCTTCTTAGTGAGCCGAGAGGCATGTCGAAACTCTCTTAGCTCCTCTTCTCTCTTCTGGAGAGTTTCCCGCTCAATTTTGGACAACCACTGGTTAGAATCACTGGCGAAGTAATCTGACTCATCATCAATGACTTGGGTCCTTCGAATGCTAAGAAAAAACAAAACAAAACATGACAATTAGGTTACCTGTTGACATATAGGAACTTCATTACTGACAAACTGTATCAAGGTCCCTCACTCTTCTGCTGTCCTAAAGGTTACTACCTCAAATATGGATGCCCGAGAACGTTCCAAAATCATAAGTGAACACGTAAGTCCTATTTAAACGGTTTTAAAGATTTTTTTATTGTTTTTGAGAGAGAGAGCGAGCACGGAGAGGGCCCAGAGTAGTCTCCATTATTGCATTTCATCAGTTTTGGTGGGATTTTTTTTGTTAAATTTATTGGGGTGACATCGATTGATAACAATTACATTGTTTCCAGGTGTACAATTCTACATTACATTGTCTCTACATTGCATTATGTGCTCACCACCCAGAATCAGCTTCTTTCCATCACCCACCTTTCCCTTTACCCTCAGGTAACCACTAAACTATTGACTGTGTCCATGAGTTTTTGTTTGTTACTTTCACTTTTATATTCCACCTATGAGTGAAGTCATATGTTTCTTGATTCTTTCAGTCTAACTTATTTCACTTAATAAGATGTTTTCAAGGTCTGCCCATATTGTCACAAACTGCTGCATTTCATCTTTTTCCATTGCTGAGTAGTATTGCATTGCATAAATGTACCACAACTTCTTTATCCAGTCATCTATCAAAGGACACTTTAGTTGTTGTCATCAGTTTCTGATATGGTTTCACTCCTAAGGTAGGCTCAGATCTGGGGAGGGCAGGAGCAGGCTAAGGGCCTCCTGCATGGGAGGAACACCCCAGTAAGCATGGGGGCCTTCCACATGGAAAGCACACCCGGGGCGGGAGGCAAACCAGGGGCCTCCCACATGGGAAGCTCACCCTGGCAAGAACCGAACTGGGGGCACACTCAAGTTCAGCATATGGCTTCACACGAGCCAGGGCAGGGATTTGATCCTCGGACCCCAGGGCTGCAAGCTGATTGCTCAACCCACTGAACCATCAGGCATCCCCCTAGTTAAACTTTTTTTTTTTTTAACAGAGAGATAGAGAGAAGGGGGAGGGCCCAGATAAGTCTCCATGATTAATAGCATTAGTTTTCCATATAGTTTCACTCCACAGGTGGGCACGGGGCTACACAGGGCAGGAACTGGGCCAGGAGCCTCCCACATAGGCCCCAGCAAGAACTGAACTGGGGACACACTCCAGTTCAGCCTATGGGTCCACATGGGCCAGAGCAGGGATTCAATCCTTGGGCTCTGGGGCTGAAAAGCAAGCACTTAACATGCTGAGACATCCCAGCTTCCCCATAAACATTTTTAAACCATTAACTGGTTTTCTTTTTTCTTTTAAGGACTTATTTTATTGGTTTTGACAGAGAGAGACAAAGACAGAGAGATAGAGAGAGAAGGGGGAGGGCCCAGAGCAGTCTCCATAACTGTACATCATCCGTTTTTGACAAAGTTTCATTCCACACAGGTAGGCAGGGGCTGCACAGGGAGGGAACTAGGCTGGGGGCCTCCTAAATGGGGAGGCACACCCCTTGAGCCAGAGGCTGAATAGGGGCAGGGTGGGGGGCAAGAACTGAACTGGGGCCTCCTGCTTGGGAAGCACACCTCAGTTCAGCATATGGGTCTGCACAGGCCAGG
Source organism: Craseonycteris thonglongyai (assembly GCA_004027555.1). NCBI lineage: Eukaryota > Metazoa > Chordata > Mammalia > Chiroptera > Craseonycteridae > Craseonycteris > Craseonycteris thonglongyai. Next base: position 10,899 of record PVKE010037390.1, on the reverse strand, counting down.
GCTGCAAAGTGAGCATGCAACCCACTGAGCCATCCCGGCTTTCCCCATTAACTGGTTTTTAATACATATCTGGTCCAAAAGAAGAAATAAATGAGAGAAAGATATAAAAAATAGAAGTAGCAGGGGATGCTGGGATGGATCAATGTGGTCGAGTGCTTGCCTCACCATTGCAGTGTCCAGGGTTGTGGTGCATGGTGGCTACCGGGATGTTCAACAGTGAAGCTTCTCACCTCCCATGTGAGAAGCCCCTGGTTCGGTTCCCACTCCGCATAGCACTGTATCTACATGTGTGGAATGAAGCCATGTCACAGCTGGTGATGTGCATGCAGCTGTGGAGACTGCCTTGAGCCCTTCGCCCATTCTCAGTCTCTCTCACCTTCTCTCAAACAATAAAAGAAAAGAAAAAGAACATTAATCCATTAATTTGTCTCCTGGGGATGCCAGGATAGCTCCGCTGGTTGAGTGCTTGCCTTGCAATCTCAAGGTCTGGGGATCAATTCCCAGACCCAGCCCATGCAAACTCATATGCTGAACTGTGGCACAACTTGGTAACCATTGAGATGGTGGCAAAGGTTCTCACCTTCAATGAGGGAGACCCACAGTTCAGTTCCTACCCCATATCCACCTGTGTGGAATGAGGAACTGTGTCATGACTAATGATGTACAACTATGAAGACTGCTCTGGGCCCTCCCCCAATTTTCTCTCTCTCACCTTCTCAAAAACAATAAAATAAATATTAAAAAAAAAATTGTCTCCTAAAGAGAAGTGGCCTAATGACAAAAGTGTGGGAACGTAAAAACCAACTTAGGAACACTTCAATATATTGATTTTTGAATCAGAAAACAAACTAGTGTCAAAGGGAAGGGTAAATCATGTCTTTTCATAATATGGCATTACCTGTACTCTCCTAGAGGCAACTTCTTAGATTTTCCAGAGCCCAGCACAATAGCATGCATATGGTAGGCACTCTAATATATGTATTGACTGAATGAATGGCTGTAAGTAAAAAAAGTGGGGAATTCTGTCAACCCAAAGCAACTTTCCAGGGGGTATACTATTAATAGTACTTGTCAAAAATCAAAAAATGTTGCAGGGTAGGATCTTCTTGGTGGGAGGCTATCTTATTCAAACATGGATTCAAAACCAAGCTATAGGCCTCCTATGCAGAGTATCCACCTCTTCCTTTCTTATAAACTTTTTCATACTCCACCCCTAAGAATGTATCAAGTGACAAAATAGTGTTTTAATGGGCAGAACCTGTGGACAAGTCTATTTCTGAGCATTTGTTATTCTAACCATATCATACCTAGTTTTGTCAAACTCTAACAGTTTATCTTTATGTTTGACAGCCTTTTCCAGACCAGACTTAAACCGTAATTCTTGATGAGGAAGCAGGTCCTTGGGAGAAATGTCCACCTTTCCAGAAGTCTCCATCCCTGAAATTCAATAAAAAAATCAAACGGTGTTAGCCTATAATATAAATTAGTTGTATCACTGTGCAGCAAAGAACAAAATATCAGAAAGATCTGGTTCTGCTCTAATGGCCAACAGCCTTCATTTCAATGGAATACAAATAAGTACACAGGTCAGATTTTACCTGTCCAACATCAAGTAGTACTTGACACATATTAGGTTCTTTTTTTTTTAAGATTTATTTTTATTGTTTTTGATAGACAGAGAGAGAGACAGAGAGAAGGGGTAGGGCCCAGAGCAGTCTCCATAGTTGTGCGTCATGAGTTTTCAACATAGTTTCATTCCACACAGGTGGGTGCAGGGCAGCACAGGGTGGAAACCATGCAGGGGCCCTCCAGCATGGGAGGCATGCCCCAGGCAGAAGACAAATGGAACTGAGGCCACACCCCAGTTCAGCATATGGGTCCACACGAACTGGGGCCAGGACCAGAATTCAATCCTCACACCCCACGGCTGCAATGCGAGCGCTCAACCCACTGAGCCATCCCGGCTTCCCCATTAGGTTCTCAATAAACATTAAGATAAATTTCTTTATGGAAATTGGGATCACTAAGAGTATCAAACTATTTAACAATATAATATAAAAATGCCTTATAAATGGAAAACTTTATTGAGTAGAACTGAATATCACTTTTAAACATACTTTTATAGGGGAAGCCAGGATGGCTCAGTGCGTTAAATGCTCACTTTTCAGCCCCAGGGACCAAGGATCGAATCCTAGCCCGTGAAGACCCATGTGCTGAACTGGGGAATGTCCCCAGTTTGGTTATCACCAGGGTGAGATCCTGGCCCCGTTTCTGCCCTGTGCAGCCCCGTGCCCACCTGTGGAATGAAACCATGTGGAAAAACCAATGACGTGCCTTCCCCCTTCTCCCTGTCTCTGTATCTCTCTGTCAAAAACAATAAAAACAAATCTTAAAAAAAATCAAAAAGACATACTTTTATATATCAAAAGTAAAAACCAAATAGAAGAAATTGCAGGAAGAGAAAGAAATAAATAACGAGAACTTATCAGATGCTAAGGTACCTAACACATATTATTTGTCAAAATAATCCTGTTAGCTTGAATAATCTTTGTTTCACAGATAAAAAAACAGAAGTTCAGAGATGATACACTTACTGATTTCACTCAGAAATTAGAAACAAAATTTAAACTTAGGTCTAAGTCTGAAGCCCATAATCATGTGTTATCTCCTTCATGACAGCATGCTATAAATCTATATATCCCAGAAAAGAGAACTATATATTATGATAAAATCAAGATCTAAAATTTGTTAGGAAAACAAATATGCTATAATAGTATTGACCTTTCTCTTTACCTAAAACTCCAGGCCTGTTCAAAGTGCTGTCAAATCTTCTCTTTAAGATTAAGAGAAATGAAATAAAAAAAAGAGAGATTCTTATATTCTGAATACAAAAAAAGCATTTAGAGGGGAAAGCCGGATGGCTCAGCGGGTTGAGCGCTCGCTTTGAGGCCACGAGGACCGAGGATCGAAACCCGGCTCCGGCCCAGGCAGGACCCACATGCTGAACTGGGGAGTTCCCACAGTTCGGTTCTCTAGCTGTCTCTGTCTCTGTCTCTCTCTCTATCTGTCAAAAGTAAAATAGATATAAATATGCACTGAAGATAAAATAATTACTCTCTATAAATATAAAAAGATATATATAAAAAAAAAAAAGCATTTAGAACTACCTTTTCTTATAATAATGACCTTTAAAAAATTCTTAGTGAAAAAATATGGAGATATGTTCAACTTCATTAATAATTTTTAAAAGTTACACTTATAAAAATTTAAAAATCTGAAATGTCAAAACTCAACAGTGACAGATTTTGGGGTACAATACTAATACTATTGTAGCTTGGTAAAATATGTAAAATAATATGGTAAATACATCTTAAGTATCAAAAATGACCATATTCTTTAACTCAGGAATCCCATTCTTAGGAATTTATCCCAAGGAAATAAAACAAAATATACATTAACAAAGGTCATCACTTTTGGTATTACTTATAATTTGAAAAGAGTCACGATATCCAGTAATTGGAAAATAAGTAATCTAATTACAGTAAGTCAGCTTAACATTATTTTTAGCTACAAAAAATAAATATGCAGAATATTTATAGCAATATAGAAACTAATTATAAAATATTAAAGGGGATGTTGGGATAGCTCAGCAGCTGAGTGCTTGCCTTGAAATAACGAGGTCCAGGGTTTGCTTCCGACTCCAGCCTGTGCAAACCCGTACGCTGAACTACAGTGTAACTGGTAACCACAGGGATGCCTTGGTGACAAGGGTTCTTACCTCCCATGTGGGAGGCCCCGGGTTCAGTAACCTTCTCAGGTGACCCCACATATACCTGTGTGAAGTGAAACCATGTCACAACTAATGATGTAAGACTATAGAGACTGCTATAGGCCCTCCCCTCTTCTCTCTCTCTCACCTTCTCTCAAAAAAGCAATAAAATAAAAAAAATTTAAATGATAATTAAAAAAAGGAAAAGCAAAATTCTATGCAGAATATATTTGCTATGTTATATAATAAGAACCAACCAATCTATACAAAAAAAGATATTTGCATAAGTGAAAAATAATGAATATCAGTATACTGTTTTTCCTTTTAGAAATATCCTTACCGGTAAGTATTTTTATCATGTATTCTCAACTATAAAAGAGTCCTGTATAACTTTCATTCAGTTTCCCTTAATGTTAATGGCTTATCTCACATAACTAGGATACAAAATCAGTAAAAAATTAACAGCACAATATTATTAACTAAATTATAGACTTTATTTGAATTTCAGCATCTTTTCCATTACTGTTATTTTTCTGTTCTGGGATCCAATTCAGGATCATGTCTCCTTAGTCTCCTCCAATTTGTGACAATTCTTGTCTTTCCTTATCTTTCATGACCTTGCAAATCTATTAAACATTCATCCAACAATGTTAGCATACATTGGTGGATCTTAACTGCAGCAGTTACTACTACTGTGGTGTTCTAATGGTGGTTTCCTATTACTCTCATTCCTTTACTGTATTAATTAGTATTCTTCTATAAGAAAGAGCTGTCTTTTTTCCATTTATTAATTTAATTATATTCTCTATTTATTAAGTTAATTCAGAATATTAATTTTATTCTTCAGTTATAATCCACTATTTTTTTTTTACTCAATGTCATGTGGTTTTAATAATTTTCAAAAAAAAATGCTTATAGAATATACGAGTAAGTAAACTATCTTGCAAAACAGGATACAAGAAAGAGAAACAATCACAGAAACAACAAAATGTATCCCCCACCACAGTAATCCAATCAGAAGATTGCTGCCCTACCTGACATTAGCTTCTTGAGCAATTTCTGGCTCTTGTTTGAGTCACGCTGTAAAATATCCTGTTCTTCACGAGTACATACCTACAAATTAATAAAAGTAAGACACATGATCCAACAGTTAAATTATATTGCTTGCTTGATATACCTAAAAGTAACCTTAAATAACACATTAGATATGGCAATAAAATAATGAGACTGTTCATACTTTTTTATCCAAACATGACAAAAAAAAAATAATATACAGGGTCCAGCAGAAGTAACACCCTTTTTTTTATGAGCTGGTAATCTATACCATATCTTTTATTAAAATATCATAAACAAATAATTCTGTAACATAATATCACACTCAAGCACATTAGATGACATTTTAGATGAAAATGTTCAAATTGTTGTCCATCTTGTGTGAGACAAAGCAAGCCTTACAACATTGTGGCGTTACTCCTGCCATGCTCTATCTACATAAATGACTTTTGCCCCAGTCTCTTTCCATTTCTCCCTTCTTTCATAAACCATACAAAAAACTGATCTCACTGAATGACTTGATAGTTTTAAAATAAAATGTAATTTATTTTCAAAGGATAAAGATTTGACATCATTGAGAATATCACAAAAAATATACAAGACTTTTTTAAGACTTCTAGTTCTAATCATGAAATCCAAGTCTTACAAGAAAAATTATAAGCAGATGTTATTGGAAAGCAAAAAAAAGAAGCAAATTAGTGTCACCAGTGAAAACTAGTCTAGCTTTTACTGTACATACTTTGTTTTTTTGCCTTTGAACATTATAAAACAATGAATACGTATATTAAGCAAAGAAAGAGTTATGCTATTATAAAATCATTGCAATTGTAAGAAGGGAGGCAAAGAAGGGATTACTTAAAAAGTTTTATACTAAGCTTATAAAACTGCAAGGCTTCAAGGCCAATCTGCTTTACATTCCTGTTTTTTTTAAAGATCTATTTTATTATTATTAACAGAGAAAGAGAAAGACAGAGACAGAGAGACATAAAGAAGGAGGCCCAGAGCAATCTCCATGGTTGTTATGTCATCAGTTTTCAACATGGTTTCATTCCACACAGGTGAGCGGGGACCATGCCGGGCAGGAACTGGGTTGGGGGCCTCCCACATGGAAGGCATGCACCCTCAAACCAGGGGCTGAACTGAGGGTGAGAACCAAACTGGGCCTCCTGCATGGAAAGCACACCTCAGCTCAGCATATGGGTCCGCACGCACAGGATGGAGTCGGGACTCAATCCTCAGGACTGCAAAGCGAGCGCTTAACCCACTGAGCCATCCTGGCTTTCCCATTTCTGTTTCCTGAACTGTAGACCTCCAAGGGATCTCATAGAAAACACTGTACTTCCTAGCACTTGCCTCAGTGGCACACAGAGTTCCTGCCAACAGCTGACGGGTGTTTCTCTAGAGAAAGCTCCATATGGGAGGACATTTACTATCGTTTTGAGAATATTTTTGATCGCAGACATTACATTTTTCAGATCATCCACTACCAGTTTGTTCTCTTGAGTATACTGACAAACTAAAGGCCTCAAACAAAGCAGTTAAAGAAAAGGGAAGCCAAAGCAATATAAAATGCATGGCTTCACCAACACCAAACACCAAGGCTTCTGCCAGCCAATTCAAGTAGCAGAATAAACTTTCTAGACAACTTGTTAAGGTGTTGGTAAGAGAGTCATTACTGCTAAACACTTGAGATCATTCTATCAGACAATGCAGAGCTATAAAGAGGGGTCCTGGAAGCAGAAGCTTTAAGGAACTGAGAATTATGTTGCAATGGTTTTGTTCCCCTGGGGATATAAATCATATCTGAAGATGGACATAATATTGACATTTTAGGCCCTAAAGTTTTTTTTTGTTTTTTTTTTTAAGATTTACTTTTTTATTGTTTTTGACAGAGACACAGAGACAGAGAGAAGAAGGAGGGACCAGAGCAGTCTCCATAGTTGTATGTCATCAGTTTTCGACATAGTTTCATTCCACACAGGTGGGCAGGGGCCGTGCAGGGCCGGAATTGGGCTGGGGGTCTCCTGCATGGAAAGCATGCCCCCGTGAGCCAGAGGCCAAACCGGGGGACGAGAACCAAACTGGGGGCCTCCCACATGAGAAGCATACCCTAGAACACCCCAGTTCAGCATGGGCCATGGCCGGGATTTAATCCTCGGTCCCCAGGGCTGCAAAGTGAGTGCTTAACCCACTGAGCCATCCCAGCTCCTCCCCTAAAGTATTCTTAAATTGAAGTTAATCTAAGACTTGGATCCCTCAACAATGTATATTCTCAAAATGCTTCTCACTAAGAGGACTCAATAATGTATAGTCTCAAAATGCTTCTCACTAAAATGCCTCAGTACTAGGATATAACCACGGTTTCTGACTAAAAAATTCCTGCTACTAACAGTTTACTGGACATTTAGGGAAGAAATTTACTATGAAAAAGAGAAACTACTGGGGATGTAAATGTCCCTATTTATTAAACAAAAAAACAAACAAAAAAAAAGTAAATAAAATAGAAAATGAACAATTACCAGAGTACCACAGAATAAGCAAGGGCCAGAACCCTCTTGTTCACAGACTATACGCCCACAAATCAGACAGTTATTGATCAGCTTGTGCTTCTGGCCCAGGCAATCACAAGGGTGGCGACCAGGGATCAGGACTGCAAGCTTGTCTTGCCCCTCTTTTGTGTATAAACTCACAAATTTCGTCTTCTTCTTTAAGGAGTTGCTGTTTTCTTGTGCCTAATTGTATAAACATATTAAAAATAGCATGAAATAATTAATGACATTGAAAAAATGAGGGAGAAAAACCTCAATTCTGTTCACTAACACTTATACATTACCCAGAAACCAGGAAAGAAGAGAGTGAAAGAAATACAAATTATTTATAATCAATGGTCTGAGAAAAGGTTGTGCTCTAGAAAATCTAGCTAATACACCTTGCCTTTTCTGCTAGTAGCTTTCAGCTCTCTATTATACCTGGTGGGTGGTAAATGTAGCAGTAAAAGCTGTTTATGTGACATATTTAAGCAAAGCTAAATTGGAGATAAACAAAAGGTCTCTAAATGCAGATAATATTCGCAGATTTGGAAATACAAATAAAATTTTAAAAATTAATAAAAATTGACTCAATAAGAAAAAGTCAATAGAAAATTGGGCAAAAGACCTCAACAGGAACTTTATAATAGAAGATATCCAAATGACCAACAGTCACATGAATAGTAAGGTGACCAGATTTTAACATTGGTAAAGCGGGACACCATTGACCGGGGGGTAGGGGGTTCTTGATTAAAAATTTGGTCTATCTCCTGCCATTCTCTAGCTTGTCGTGTATTCTTTCCAAAAATCAGGACTTTTTTAAAACGCTGCAGGATGCAGGACAAATTGTTAAAAATCGGGACTGTCCCGCCAAAAGCGGGACGTCTGGTCACCTTAATGAATAGGTGCTTTACTTCGTCAGCCAGCCATTAAGATAAGCAAAATAAAACCATAATGCAATATTATTACACACCAACTAGAATGATTAAATTGAAAAAGACAAAAAATAACAGTGTTGGCAAGGATACAAAGCAATTAAAAGCTCTCATACACTGCTGGTGGGAGAGTAAACTGGTATCTACTAAAGTTGAATATATGCATATCCTATGACCCAGTAATTCAACTCCTGAATATATAGGGTGAACCAAAAGTAGGTGGACATCATTTACTTTTGGTTCACCCTGTATATTCAAGCAGACTGTGTAAGTATGTTCACCAAGGGGATGCTGGGATAGCTCAACGGTTGAGTGCTTATCTTGTAATCGTGAGGCCTGGGGTTCAATTACCGGCTCCAGCAAACCCATATGCTGAACTGTGGCACAACTGTAACTGCTGTGCAGTGGCGAAGACTCTTGCCACTCATGCCGTAGGCCCCCCATTTGGTTCCAGCCCTGCACAGCCCCACATCCACCTGCATGAAATAAAAACATGTCATAACTAATGATGTACAAGTTTGGAGACTGCTCTGGGTCCTCCCCACTTCTCTCTCTCTCACCTCTGAAACAATAAATCTTTTTTAAAAGAAGAAAAAAATATGTTCACCAAAAGACAAGTGTAAGAATGTTCACTGCAGCACTGGAATTGGAAACTATGTTCAATAGTAGACGGATGTATTTACTTAATAGGATCCTATGTAGCAATGAGAATGAAAAAGTACAGCTACGGTATATCAAATATTATGGATAATTCTCACAAACCATTTTAAATATATATATATTATTTTTAAGATTTATTTTACTGTTTTGACACAGAGAGAGAAATACAGAGACAGAGACAGAGAGAAGAGGGAGGGCCCAGAACAGTCTCCATAGTTGCACATCATTGGTTTTTCCATATAGTTTTCAGTCCACAGGTGGGCGCAGGGCTGCACAGGGCAGGAACTGGGCCAGAATCTCACCCCGGTGAGAACTGAACTGGGGGCACTCCCCAGTTCAGCATATGGGTCCACACGGGCCAGGGCCGGGATTCGATCCTCAGTCCCCAGGGCTGCAAAGTGAGCACTTAACCCACTGTGCCATCCCAGCTTCCCCCTAAACCATTTTAATTAAAAGAAGCCAAACACAAGAGTACATACTATTTAGTTCCATTTACACAAAATTCATAAGCAGGTAAAACTAATCTATGGTGTTGGAAGTCAAATAAATATTTACCTTAGGAGAACTGTCATTTGGGGGTACACTGGAGATCTAGAGGAATAATAATCATTTCTGGCTATTCTGGTATGGGTCAGTTTGTGAAAATTCATCAATCAGTTCAATTCTGTATATATGTCATAAAATAAAAAGCTTAGAAAGAGAACTATATTTATCAGCCTCTGTCTTAGTCCATTCCTGCTGTTATAATAAAATAGCATAGACTGCGTGGCTTATGAACAGGAATTTATGTCTCACAGTTTGGAGGCTGAAAGTCCAAAATCAGGGTGTCAGCATGGTTGGGTGAGGATTCTCTTCCAGCTCACAGAAATGGCTTCTAGGTCATTGTATGCTCACATGGTAAAAGAGGGTAGAGAACTCCTGTGGGGTTTCTTTTATAAGAACACTACTAATCCCACTCATGAGTATTCCACCCTCATGACATTAAAACCTCCCAAAGACCCCACTTCCTAATACAACTACATTGGGTGCTAGCATTTCTACATGTGAATTTGGAAGGGTAAGATACAAACATTTAAACCAAAGTGTCTCTGACACTTAAAGTGTATAGATACTTCCTCCCATGTTGTGGTCTTACTTCCCTTTAAATTTTGAGTTTCTCAATCATTTCCAGAGACTGAAATTTCATAGTAGAATAATTTCAAGAACTCTAGTGGATGGGAAAATACTACAAGGAATAGAACAATTCTTTGGTAAGTACAAAGAGATATGACATGCCCTAATATCCAAAGCCAAAAGTTGATCTATAGAGATAATATCAAACAAGTCAACTTAGGGACAAATTAAAATCTAAGAAAAGCACTAAAGATTTTATTCAATCTAGCAGGTCACAATTTTTCAAATTAAGTCAATTATATCTTTGGCTCTCAGGGATAGTGGTAAGTGGAAAATCTCTAGGGAGAAATTTGAATTTGACTCTCACAAAGTATCCAGTTATATTAATATAAGGTTATTTGAGGGATTGAAAGTTGGACTTTGATAAGGTCTCATACATGGTCAGTAAGTAGTGAGAAGGAAAAGAGAGCTAGAAATGGTGAGAAAGGAAAAACAGGGCAAACAAGAAAATTCACAGCCTAACAGCCTGCTGCTTAAAATCATCACTGGCAGGTTCCCACTGTTATTAGAATAAAATCTAAGCTACTTTATAATGACTTAGAAAGCCTTTCATATGGCCTCAAGATGCTCTCCAACCTCATTTACAAATCATTCTTGCCCTGCTCACTCTGCTCAAGGCCCACAGGGCTTCTGATACTTCCTAGAACACTTTTCTCCATTGCCCCTTTGCACTTACTTGTTATTCCCTTTATCTGTATGGTTCCTAGACCATCTCTTTACATGGTGGTTCCTTTTCATGTTCAGGTCTTGGCTATAATGTTATCCTTAAGAGAGGTTTCAC